>MRSU01004364.1:0-44301 GCA_008369845.1 Trichomonas gallinae | reverse complement strand
TGCGACCTTTGAGATTACATAACACACACAATAAGTTGAATAAACAATTTAAAGTCCAGTCATCGCTCGTTTTTTCTTTTCCTTGTTTTTACCTCCCCTAGTTTGTTCTATATTTTTTCTTGTATTGATCTTTTATGTTTGATTTTTTCTCTACCTTGTTACAAAACTTCGCATAGGATTATCGCTTTAAATATATTTTCAATTTTAATTATAAGTTTTGCAAGTTTAAACATCGCCAACTGTAACTTTTTGAGAATAAATAATAATTTGATCCAGTCATCGCTCATTTATTCCTTTAGAATATATCATTTTTCAAATGAATGTTGTCAATTTCATCTTATGCATATAATATTATTCGTCTTTTTTAAATTTACGTTCAATGTTTCCAGATATTTAATTATTTTGAAATTACGTAATTTGTTGATAATACTACGACTATTTCGTTATAATGATAAAATACTAAGATGACAATAAGTACGGATCGTTTAATAAATGAAATCTGTTGGTTGTTTTTAATCGAATTGATTTTTTCAAAAACATTTTTCTTTCTGTCAAAGAAATAAATAATGATGGAAGATTATGTTAATGATCAAAGTACTTTGCGTAATTTTCACGAGTTTGACTTTGTCTTGAAGAGAGGATTAACTTTCTCTTCTTCGAGCTGAATAATTCCATCTCATTATGCCTTAATTACTTGGTAGATACCATGTAGGCAAATGGTTCTGCTAGAATCAAGTGTCTTGATGAAAGCAAATGGCAATTATAGAATAACTGTTATACCCTAAACATATTTTTCAGCCCCTTAATTTATTCGAATTGATTTTTTGTTTATATTTATAAGCCTTGTTATGTGTAATACATGTTTTTGTAAACGAAATCTTTCTATTTCATATTTTGGATGCATGAGTCACTCGAATCGGAAGAACTTCTTGCAAATAACCAATATACAGGCGACACAATGATTAGTCCAATAGAGGATAGCAATTTAGAGAAGTTCCTACAAGTGAAAACATCGAATTGGAGATATGATGGATGCTGTTGTTGTCAAAAGAGGATGGTTATAGACGAATTGAATAGATCATACTGCTTGTATTGGGAAATTGCCCCATTTATGCCAATTTTAGTCATGTTTTTAATTTTCTTCGCTTATTCATCTTATATCTTCATTACATATCCAAGATTACAGCTTCATTTGAAAATAATCTCAGGAATAGAAGTAACCATTATTCTATTTCTGTTTGTTTGGTCATATTTCGCAGCGATGTTATTTGATCCAGGTTATTTGCCATTTAATTGGATTAAAACACAAAGAACGAAGTATAAACCAGAAGAAATAGTAGAAGGTACAATAACGAACGAAATACAGTATAATTTTGCAAAAGAGAATATACCTCCTTCATGTTCTTTATCAAAAACAACGGGAAGATTCATAATAAGGGCAGATCACATATGTGGATGGATTACGAACTGGATTGGCAAAAGAAATCACAAACAATTTATTTTGATGAATTTTTATGGAGCAATATACTCCATGTCTTTGTTCTTTTGGAGATTTATGATGAATGATGTTCCTGATCAATCAAAGGAGCCTATAATTGTTTTTTGGATGATTGGATCTGGAGCTATCGAACTAATCTATACTTTGGTTCTATTTTGGTCTTTTGCATTAAATATGATCGATCTACTGGATAATGCTACAACAATTACACGTCATAAACAAATACAGATGCCTCAATTATCAACAGTTGATGCTATGAGGGAAATTTGTGGTAATGACAACTATATACTGTGGCTTTGTCCTACTGCTGCATTTGGTGATCATATTAAGCTATAATCAAAATTATTGAAATTTTAGTTTAGGTTTTAGCACATTTATTTCAGACGTACACCTTAATTGTTTATAAAATATATTAATATTAGAGTAATTTTGAAAGTTTTTAGAATCATCTTAAAAAGTGACTATAAAAATGTCAAATTCAAAAGTGTCATTAATATTATTGTTAAAATAATGACTTGTCCCATGTTTTGGAATTAGTTCAATTGTAACTAATATATTTCATAATGGCATCTATGAACTTGGCTTCATCAATAATAGTCTATATTTAAAAATTTTCTTTCAAAATATTACAAATCCATCCGAAGGATTTTTTAATAATTCTAGAGATGCATTATATAATAAAAATCCAAATAGATACTCATTGCTATCAGCCTTAGGACGCCAACATAGAGATGAAAATGGAAAATTTACGTTTGCATTAATATATGATGAAATTAAAGGATATAATATTTGGCAACAAAGCAATAATCCTATCCACGAAATAGATGCAGGCGGAAGAAATTATTTTGTTTCAGGATATAACCCAATAGATATCAAAGCCAACAGATTAGATCCATTATGCACTTTTGGAGGACTTGTCAATCCTCGTTTCCAGAATGTATTGCTTCATGGCTGTCCTGGCGGAACTAATTGGTATTTTGCAATAGGATATAATGGGAAAACTACAAACTATCCTAAAATTCCCTCAAATGAAACAAATGTTAATATTGTAAGCTTATGGGTAAAAATACTTGTTTTTAAAGGTTTATTTACATGTCTTTGCAATTATGCGTCATTTTTTAACAGTAGATTATTAATTTATCCATTTATATCAATAGAATTATATTAAATTTAAAACCGTTATTCAAAGCAGCAATTAGGAAACTTGTTACAAATACAAGCACTAAAAGATTTTTATAGACCGTGTATGAGTTACAATTACATGAAAATTCAGTTTCTTTAAAATAAACAATCTTTTCTTCTAGACCTGTATTGTCAATTGGTCTAATTTTTTTATGATCATATATCACTTTTATTGTTTACATTTTATTTGCAAAAAAAAGTGCTAAATTTACGATAAGGTTATATTTTGAAAAAAAAAAAACAATTCCCATTCAAAAATGATATTATCATAATAATATTTTAAAAGTGATTACTTAATTATAAAAGAATAATAACTGCAATCAACAAAGTGTTATTATGAGTAAAATATGAATTATATATGCATGATACTTCATTTTCTTTGAGGTAAGTTGGGAAGTCTTTTTGATCAGAATTATCTATTGGTTTAATTTTTTTGTATTGTATGTATATTTTTTTAATATTAGTTGAACCAGCAAAATAATATTTTTCAAGTTTTTGAATTGTATTTGGAATGATAATATATTCAATGTTTTGACAACGAGTTATAGAATAGCTATTAATAATTTTTATACCAAATGGTAAAACTAAACATTTAATGGAATAATTCGGAGGAACACAATAGAGTATTGTTAAATCTTTGCTAAATAGGATTCCATCAATATCAACAAAATATTTATTCAGAGGATGGACTGTTATATTTTCAAGGGAATACATAACATCAAATGGATTATATTGTGAAATAAAATTTATACTTTGTCCGATTGTAAAATTGACAAATTTTGCTTGCCCAAAGGCATTGTCGCCAATATAAGTAATAGAGTCAGGGATTACAATATCTTCTAAATTTGTATATGAATAAAAAGTTAAATCAAGTATTCGTAAGAAATTATTTGCGATAATAACTTTTTTAATTGTTTGTACATTTGATGTATATATTGGAACATCCGTCTTACCTTCAAAAGGAATGCTTAATATTTCGAATTCTTGGTAATCGGTAATGACTGTTTAGTGATGCGAGCTATTTGAGCATTAGGACAAATGTCACTTTTATATATATTAACCTTTTTTTGATGCATCATACAAAATCAAGTTCTGACCGAGTTTATCTCAGAAAATCTATTGTTAAAAGCTTTAAATCGATTATTTATAACAAATATATTAACGATATGACAAAAAAAAATTGACAGATGAAATGAGTGGGCAGAAATTAAACTTCTTATCCCTTATCCACTAATTACAATACTTATAAAGTTAAGGATGTGACAATTAAGCGAAGGTGAATGTGTTGTTACATTACGCTATTTACAAATGTTCAAATGACGATATCCCAATAAAAATCACTCTTAGATATATTTCCTTAGATCAAATAATGAAGTTAAAGCATTGTCAGGTAACTGAAGATGTCCCTATAGATTGTTCATTAATATAATATTATATATTTAACAATTTCGATTATTAAGATCTAAAAATGCAAGTGAAAACAATTCTAATTGAACAGAAAAGTAATGACAAAAAAAAATAGTGTCAAAAAATTGTCAAATGTCAAAATAGTGTCAAATTAAAAATCAATCAAAAATTATTATTAAATATTTATGCGCATGTAATTCGAATTCAGAATTTGTAAAAACTAATCAAAAATGAATTATGATGTCGAATTTTATTTGGGAAGAACATTTGTCGAGATATTAGAGAAGTGTCCGACAGTTAAATTCCAAAATTATGCAGAGGATGCAGGGTATATCTATGAAGTTAATGACTATCCATTGATTCAAATGCAACCAAATTCAATTCGACAAATAAAATCGCAGATAGAACAGGGTGTGAAATTCCATGTTCCATTCTGTGACGTGGAATATAATTTCTGTCCTCCAGATCGCTTAATTGAGAAAATCATATCTTTAATTTCAATTTCAGACAGATTACGAGCATACTACACATCATATCTTGTCCACTATTTCATGATGTGGGTAATAAATGCAAGAATAGAAAAAATCAGCAAAAACTTCCATACAATTATGCGAATCTTCGAATTTCATCCTATAAATGAATACTCGAATATATTTTTACATTGCCACTTTATATTCATTAAAACTATGACAGAATTACATATCCATCCTGATGTTTTTGATGAATGTTATTCGTTTATTTCAGATGTTTATTTAGAGTCATCGCAGTTACCAGCTTATTCATTCGAAATACTTCCAGACATTTTACGAGCATCAATTGGCATCGTTGAAAACGAATTTCCAGCTTCATCGATTAAATTTACAACAATTATTACAGTTTTGCTGCAAAAATACTCCAAAGATATAAACCACACAGTTATAGAAGAAATATACGATATAATATTCCCATACTTATCGGAGTTAGATTTTGTCGTTTTATCATTCTTCAGCGATGTATCAAAATACATTGATCCCAAGATATCCGTAAACTTCATTTCAAGTCTTGCACTCTTATTTTGGGTTAAAGTCTGCGAAAATGAACCATATGTCCAAACTCCAGAAAAATCAACGATTCAAGAAGAATACAAAGAAGGGGAGTTCTCTATTCCAGATGTTGTCGATATTACTCAGCCTCTCTGCGTTTTTCCAGAAGCTCACAAAAACAAATTAAGTCCACCATATATATCGAACTACATTCCAATCCTCGAAAAGATTACTAGCAGCCAACCCGATTTCTACATAGATGTAGTCGGAGGCATGATTGCTCTCATACAAAAGAACTCTGAAAATGAAAGAGTTTGGGATTATCTCTTCATTTTCGTCAGATTTTTGCTATTTGCTTTCAACAGACAAGAGCAGTTTCCAGATCCACTCTACACAATATTCAAGTCTTTCGTCTTTTCACCTGAATATTCTGCATTTTCACCACAAAAAGGTTTTGAAAGTGTCAACTTGTGCAGAACGTTTTTAGTCAGAATATTATTAAATACTAATTCAGCTTCTGTACAAACAGTCATGAATTCATTCCTCGAAAATCCATTAATTCTTAGCGAACTTTTCGAAAGATTCATTGTCGAAATCAAATTAGTAAGAAGTCTGTTTTCAAAAGACAAGAAACTGTTTTTGTATCTAGCAACAATCGCAAATACAATAATGAAAATTAATAATGAAAAGCCAAAGATTGCATTCTTAAGATTGATCAATGAGATTCTCAAAGAAGGAATAATGCAAAAATTCGCTTTCGCTACTTCTGAGTTTTCCAATTTTTATGTTAATTTAATTAACTATCCATCGACAAAGCCAAATGTTTTACCAATTATTTCCTCTTTCTTGTCGAAACAGCCATCAACAGAATTCATTGTTTCTGTCAGAACATTTTTGACCAAAAAGTGTAGCGAGTTTCCTGACACTTTCGCATTTGACACTGTCAAAGAATTTATTGATTTTGCAATGGTTGATCGTGCAGTTCTCACAAATCTTTCTCCTTTAGTAGACAGAATTTTGCAATCATTTATTACTGGTTTATCAAAGAATGAACAACTTTTCAATGTCATTTCAATTGATGATGTTAATCAATATGTTGTATCAATTAGCATGGTTGCTGAGCCTTCAGATGAACTTATGCTAATTTATCAACACATGCTCGAAAAATCTACACTTGATTCGGTTTTATTCGAAAAATTGCAGAAATTAATTTTCGATCAGAAAGATGAAGAAAAGAAAATCATCAAATATCCTTTGATTTTTAAGATGCTTGTTAACATTTTCTATCCATTATTCACAACGAAAGTTCTTGACTATATTTCATCATTATGCAATTATTCAGACTTAAACTGCGTTTCTGCACACAGAGCTGATGTTAATTTATATTTGACGCAAAAATTATTGGAAGAAAGAAACGGAAAAACAATTGATGACGAATTGGTTGATCAAATATTATCTTTGCTTCATAAAATTGGATCAGTTATTTCTTCGCCAATTATTGTTAACAAATATATATCGTTGTTCTGTTCTCAAAATGGAGTTTTATCAAAATATTATGATATGTATCTTAAAGTTTTGTCAGATTGGCTCCAAAACAACTTAGTTGTTCCAAAAGAAACAATTCCTTTAGAGCCATTGTTTGCAATAGAAGTCAAGATGAATGGAGCTTTCAATCCAAATGATGGATTTACATTTACAAGTTGGGTATATTTGGATTTAGTTGCATTTTCAAGGTTATTTGAAATATTTGAAGAAAAAACATCATATATCGCATTTAACTTTAAGAATAACAAACTTATTTGGGACAATGGCGTGTTAGTCGAAGAACTCCCAATGAAGAAATGGTTCTTTATTGCATTAACTTACAAAGCAGGAACACTTGATGTTTTCCTTGATGGTAAAAGCATCGCAAAATTTGATGCTGTTTTGAATCCAATCAACTCCAAGAATTTGACAATTAAAATCGGCGGAAGCCAGGCTAAATGTGGTGAAATTGGCTCACATGGATTATTTAATTCATTGTCTTCAAGCCAAATCAAATCAATTTTCCAGCTAGGTCCAAGGAACAACGATGCGCCAGGAATTTCTAATTTATTTTACAAGAATGCAAACGAAATTATTGATTTATGCTCATTGACAACAAAAACTGTTTCACAGCTGAATTTTGCTGAGACAATTATAAGAATCTGTAAATTGGATGTTTTGTTGCCACTTTTTGCTCAGCTTGATCTCAAAGATGCAAATGGAAACACATCAAACCGTTTGTCAACTGTTTTGAATTTAATCAAGAACACAATTACCTCCAATGAAGAACAAGAGAAGAATTTCCACCAAGAACATGGATTTGAGATTATCGCTCATCTTTTGTTATCCTCAAAATATTCAGGATTTGATTATGACACATATATTTTATTCTACAATGTTTTCATTGATTTGTCAAATGAAAACTTAAGAATTGATATTTTGCATTATATATTGCTGAACTTCGAATTATGGATGAGCGGTGATCCACTTCATTTCTTCAAGATTTCATCACATTGGAAGACAACACTTTTCCCAATTGCTGGTCCAACAATCATTACTTTTCTCTCATGTTCCACGTTATTGAATTGTATGAGAATATATTGTTGGTATCTTCCATTAGAAACACAATTGATTAGAGGTGACTTGGAGAGAAAATCTGACATGAAGACAATAACTTCTATAAGGCACCATATAATGAGTATTATTTCAGAAAATTACATGCAGCACTTGAATGTTTCTGATTTCAAGTTGTTGCTTAGTCAGTGCATGTCATGCATTGACCATAATCAAGTTTACGACTTACTGCTTTTGCTTAACAATTTCTCAACACAATCGAGCATGGCTGCTTCTTTCTTTGATTCATCAGCTGCTTATTGCGGACTTCATTCATTACTATTGAACTCGGATGAATTCGTTTCAACAGCTGCTATGGAATTAATTGTTCAAATTCATCATTCAGGAATAATCAAGAGCTGCAGTGTCCAAGAACATTTAGAGATGATTTTCCACGAATTAAAGAAAGGAGCTTTAACTCAAGGAATGTTGATGAAGATTTCTATCATCACACAACCAAATGCACCTGAATTATTCACAATTTGTTGCTATATAGCAAATAGACTTGGAGCTGAAGAAAACATGAGGATGTTGCTGGAAAGATTAGAACCAGATCCAGATTTCTGCATTCCAAGAAATTGGTGCATCTGGGCTGTTGTGGCTGCTGTTAATTCAAGTGAAGAGCTCATGCACATGATTTTAGAATTCTTAGCTTTATGTTCTGCAAAAGAATGGTTAACAATTTACACTGTAATTGAGCATGTTTGCAGAGCATTCGAAAAGCCAAATGAAGATGTCAAATCAGTTTACTTGAATATTATTTTGAGCTTAGTCCTCTCAGGAAGAGTCAAACTAAGAACAACTGATTGCGAAATTCTGTTCATGATGCTTTCAACTTATTTGTTCTTCAGAGATTCACAGACACACAATCCAATTCTTGTTGAGCTTCTCAAGAAAGAAGGAATTGAAGTTCCATTGCCTACTAAAATCACGCCGCAATTCCGTGAAGTTTCAACAGTTGACCAGTGGGATACTTTTGAAGCAAATGAAATCTGGCTTTCAGCTGGTGTCGAAGATAAAAATGAAGCAGAAAGTGTAGATATTGAAAGAATTGTTTTTGACACTAGAGTTCCTTCATTACAGTATTCAATCGGTTTGAGAATCAGCATAGATTGTGACTGGATTGATCACGAAATTGCAGCAAAAACTCTTCGCGTTCAAATGGCAACGAAATTGCCAGGTTTTGTTGATTTTTGTTTCTTAGTTTGCGGATTCTTAGTCAGAACAAATCATCCACAAGATGAATTTTTGAAAGCATTCGAAGATACACCATCAGCATACAAAGACTTCGCTGAAGGAAAACAATGCTTAATCGAAATCAGAAACTCACTTTTCTATCATGAAGTTTGTGATAACACAGCAAGATTGATCGATGGATTAAGATCCATCCGTTCAGAAGCATTCAGAAAGGCAACTGAAATATTCACATTGAAGCCAAAAGATCTTGAAGAATTCTCAAGTTCAAACGCATTCGAAACACAGGAAAGAATCAAAGAAGAGCTTGAAGAAGGCTCAAAGTCATGGAGAGTTAAATGGTCACACATGACAATAGAAAACGCTCCATGGGATCCACGGTCTAAAACAAATGTCAAGAAACACTACAAACTTGCCCCAATTATTTGCGGCAACAATTGCCAAGTTTTGTTGAAGAGAAATAAAAATTTCGACAGCCACAAAATCGCTTCAGAACTTCGTGACTCTGGTGCAGTTTTCGAGCCAGCACCAAAAGTACAACATAAAGATAGAATTTTGCATCCACTTGATATTGTCGAAAACGAGAAAACATTTAACAATGACAATAATTCCGAATTCCGCATTATATTCAGCACAGAATGCGAACTTGTGACAATCAAAGGCGAAAAGACAGGTTTCTTCGAAATGCTTGAAGACCATCTTCGTATAAGAATCGATAAGAAACGCTCAATACTAATCAAAATCAATGATATCGAGAAGATTTTATTGAGAAGGAAAATCCACAGACCGACAGCTGTTGAAATCTTTACATACAACGGTCAGACATACTTTGTGAACTTCATGAATTTCACTGGTTTAGGTATAATCAAAGAACTTCGTCGTCAGTATTCCTCACTTTCAACAAAGATACAAGCAACTGATAACTACGGAGAATTCTTCCACAGCTTCGGTTTCACAGATAAATGGGTGAATGGGGACATCAGCAACTTCGATTATTTGATGCTATTGAACCTCTACAGTGGCCGCTCTTTCAACGACAGCGCTCAGTATCCATTCTTACCATGGGTTATCAAAGATTACACATCAGATAAAATCGACATAAACGATCCAAAGTTTTATCGCGATTTAACAAGACCAATTGGTGCTCTCGGTGAAGAAAGACTGCAAGACTTGAAGAGCAGACTGAAAGATTTGATACAATTCGGTGTTCCTGCTTTCCTTTATTCATCATATTATATTACACCATTAAGCTTGTATTTGTATTTGCTGAGAATGGAGCCATTCACAACTTTGCACATCGAAATACAAAGTGGAAGATTCGATAATGCTGCGAGATTGTTTTTGAGCATCTCTGGTGCATATAAGAGTGTCAATACTCAGATGAACGATTACAGAGAATTAGTACCAGAGTTTTACTGTATGCCAGAGTTTTTGATGAACATCGACAAATTCGATCTCGGAAAAACAGAAGGACAGAGAGTTAACGATGTCAATCTTCCCCCATGGTCGAAGAATGCAACTGATTTCGTTTACAAGATGCGCAAATTCCTCGAGAGCGATATTGTATCCGCAACTCTCAATGACTGGATTGATTTAGTCTGGGGATACAAGCAAAGAGGAGAAATGGCTGCTAAATATGATAACATCTTCAAGCACGAAATGTATGACACGATTTGGAAGCAAGAAGCAGCAAACAAGAGCGAAAATTCATTGAGAATCAACGAAATCGAATCGATGATAAACTTGGTGGGTCAAATTCCACCGCAGTTATTTGATGATGCTCATGCGAAGAAGACATTGAACAAGAGAGTAACCTCATGCATATCAAGGTTCATCCAGAAGAATCTCGTTTTGTATCCAGCATCATTTTGCAGCATTGAAGAGGTTGAACGTGGTAAAGTTATATTGGATGTTTTGGCAGCTGATATGTTAACTAAAGTAACAATCTCGATGCAAAACACAGGCACAACATTTGAGTTCAACTCCAATTCTACAAAAGGAATGATTCCATTGGATATTTGCGAATGCGTTAGTTTGGGCTCAAAGCTTTTCGTTGGTATCGGAAATTCTCGCTATGATATTATTGCATTTTTGACTACAACAGGGGCCTGTGAGATTCTTCCTCGTCCACGTCAACTAGTTTCTTCTATCTCTGCATCGCGTGGATATCTTGCTGTTGCCAGTGAAGATGCTCGCGTCCACATTTTCAAGAAGCAAAACTTGAAGGTTGAAATATCGTCAATTCCTAGCTACAGAAGCAGCATAAACTGTGTCTGCATTTCAGATGAATTCCACACAGTTATCTGCGGAACATCAGACAATGCTCTTCTTTTCACTTCTCTCGCAACAAACGAAACATATCGTGTAGTAGAAATCGAAACAACACCACGCCATCTTTTGGTGACTGGTGCATGGGGCTTCGTTTGTGTCTACGGTGATATTATCATCGACGGCATTAGGAATCACTACATTGACATTTTCAATATCAATGGAATGCAGATCAGGCACATCAACGTTGACTTCGACATCGCTTGCTGGTCATCGTTCAAGAGCCAGAAGTCATTCGACTTCATCATTCTCGGAACAACAGACGGAAGAGTTTTCATTTTCGAAGCTTATTTCGGAAAAATCGGATTCCCAGTGATAGATGCTGGTGAAGAAATCAAATGTGTCCAGTTTTTACCACTTTCTTCTGTAGTTATTGCAGTTACATCAAACAGAATTATTATTGCACCATTTGTTATTGATGAAAACAAACTTGAATAAATATCTATTTCTATTTCTTTCATTAATGAAATGCATTATTACCATAAATAAAAAATAATTATCTAATTTTTGTTCAAATTGCAATATTATTGATTTATAAATGTTGTCAAACAAAGTATTGTTTTCCGATCGTGTAAAAGTAGTACTTAAAATATTTTAGCAAAAGTATTCTTCAGGTAACGGAGCACACTCTTACGTTCAAACTATAAAGAGTGTAGACATGAAAAACTACATAAATGACACGTCAATTCTTTTCGCAGGAAAATCAAGTAGATCAAATGGACAAGCTTATATTGATGGAGGTGATATAAAAGTGAATAGTGTGAATATGTCGCATGCATCAACAAAGATCTACGCGCTACTTTGTATTGCAAATGGAGCAACGAATCATGAAGTACGATATTCGCAGTTCAAAAACTGCAATGCATCAGCAAACATTAGAATATATATCATCAACAGTCGAAAGTTACTTGGCAAGGTCAAGCTTCATAGATATATCGTGCGGATCATACTTCCTGGAGCCAAACTCTAACTTCGTGCTGCTAGAGCACTGCTTGTTGAAAAACATTTCAAAGTCGCCACTTTTCAACCCAGTTTCTGTTTTGGTCATGTGCCATTTATCAAATGATACCAATAGTTTAGGTTCTGCTATAACATATCTAATGCTTTATTCTCTTGGACTTAATTCCCATAAAATAGAACAGGCCTCAATCATGCGAGTGTCTATAATCTTGCCCAGGTTATCAAAAAGCCCGTATTCCTAAGTACATGGCCTTTACAGCATTCACTTTAAATATACGATCTTTTATTAAATCATTATAATATTTAATTTAAATATTTGTATATCAATAATATCCTGTGTTGAAATCATGGTAGATTTGTTAAGCTGTTTAAGTAAGGTAAAAATTTATTAAATTAAATTTAAAGCAATTTTGTAATATTATAGGTTTTCCTTTTGTACTTTGAGATATTTCGTTAACTAAGCTAAACTGTCTGTTATTTAAATGTGAGCCAAATAACCCAACTTATAATAAAGGAAACTATATTGATTTTAACGCAGCGTTATGTAGTCTGTAATAATATTTGGGTATTTCATTAAGATTTTATCTAATAAATGATAATAATTGAATGTGATTTTCAAAATATTTATGATTTTTATTGGGGAATCTCGGTAGAATCAATAGAATTGGCTCGGTTGATATGTCAGTTGTTTTAGCTACAATAGATCAAGGTTAATAAGTTTTTTTCGATAAAAAACATTTATTAAATTGGATTAAAAAGTGACAATTAATCCTTGAAAACAAAATTTCAGAAAAGATTCCACATATATGTTCTATTTTATCACTAAAAATTCGGTTTCCGTTGAAAAATGCGACTAAAAAAAAATAAAAAACATCCAAAATTTTATGAAGAGAAATTCAGCCCAAGAAGGTCTTGGGCTGAAGGACCTTCAGATCTTGTTCAATGATGGACGGAGAAAAGGTCCCTCAAACAAGGATGGAAAAATGATTTCTTTTGATATTCCGGAAGAGGAATTTCAAGAAAATTCACCTATACTTCTTAAAGAAATGACACCACAGGAAGGAGATAGTTTCTTATATGCCAATACAACCGGAATTTCGCCTCTTCTATACAAACAAACAAATAACGATTATGATCATTGGCTAGAAAATCTTAAAAATCCGAACATGAAACCAAATGATGGAGTATCACAGCCTTCGAGGCAATCTAGGAGTACAAACCCAAGCAATAAGACTTCTGTATATAATTCTCCAGCTTTATCAGCGAGATCTGGGTTAAATTCTGCTAGAAAACTACAAAAACAATACTCAAAAGTTAACCAAATGAAGCAAATCGAAAATACTCCTGAAATTATTAGACAGGTCGATTCTGAGCTACGTAAAAACCCACCTACACCATCCGAAACGCCATCTACAGCAAAATCAAAACAATCACAGATGACTGGTTGGCGATATAGACTATCTGTTAGAAAAGGATCGCAATTACCACCGGGAAGGATGGGAAATACACGCAAAAACTCACCAGTTAAGGATGAAGAAAATCAATCGTTTTACTCAGTTCCAAAAAGAAAAATTGATAATTCAAGATCTAAGTCAGCTCCACCGAAATCGCAACAAAAATCACCGAATGTCGCTAAAAATATCATTCAGAAGAAAAAAATGGAAGAAAAATTTCCAAATCCGAATAATCGCGGAAAAATTCGTTCTACAAAGAAAAAAGCTAATAATAATGTTAATAAAGAACTCAGAAATATGTTTGAAGATGATAGAAAAGCTTTGGAGTCAATTGAAAGAATATCATCTAAAAGAAATGATGAAAATCCAGAACATCAGCTCGAAGAGAAGCTAAAAGAGAAGAGAATGGCTAGATTAAAAATATACCATAAATTGGATCCAGAAAGTTCGATTAATTTTGGACATAGTGAAAGTGAACAAAATATTGATCTAGATGTGTATAACAGCGCATTATCTACTGAAATTGAAATTCCATCTCTATCTGATTTCAATAATACGAATCAATACAAGCCTAAAAAGACAAATCCTCTAAAAGTTTATAATAATTATATGCAAAACAGACAGAGAAAATCAAGTTTAAGAAACAAGCCGAATTATTTCAATTCAAACACAGCGAAGAAATATGATGATGACAGATTTTTCTTGGCTTCAATTCCTGAGTCAGATGTTTATTCAACAAGAGCTTCAGGAAGAAGGACTCCAAAGATGCCACAGTCTGCAACAACTCCACCAATTGAATTAAGTCCAAAAGGAAATTTAATTGCAAAAATGAAAAAATACAATGCAACTCAAAATCCTAAAACAACATCTACTGAACTCAAGAATTTTGATAATGGAATCGAAGAAAACAGCTATATTTCAACACAATCTGATTTCTCAAAATCAACAGCTAATGAAGAAAATGGTAAATATTCGAAGCCAAGAAAAACTTCTGAAACAAGAAAAGAAATTGATCATATTGATCCAATCGAAGTCATTAAGACACCAGATGACAGCATACTAGATGATGAAATTATCAAACTCGCGAATGAAATAGAAGAAGAGCAAAAATCAGATTCAATAAAACCAGCTAAGAAGTCTAATAAATCGCAAAGAAAAATTAAACCAATAAAATCAAACAATACAATTAAACTATCAGATATATTAATGTCAAAAGATACAATAGACAATCTCCTTGAGAGTGTTGCTTCAACTGATTCAAATATTTTAAGTTCGCAAAAAGAAAATTCAAAATCACAAAAACATGACGATAATGATGAAAATTCTTATAGTTCTTATCAATATCCAAAAGGAGTTCAAAGAAAAACGACTAAAAAACCGATTCAAAGTCCGCAAATTGATGATAATGAATCAATAGAACAAGTCAAGAAGCATTTGTCAACACTACATGGTAAAACACTCGAAGAACTTTCATCTGATCGAATTCATTCATCAAGCAAGCATGAAAACCCAAAAGGGCAAAACGAAAATGATACAAAAGACCCAAAACTCGCTGAAAATAATTCAATGCAAGAGTCATCATATGTTGGAACACCAGAAATCAACACCAAAAGGAATCCAATGAAAAAAATTGAAACACCAAAAGAAATCTCAAGCAAAATCGTGAAACTCGATGATGGAAACTCAGAAGACTCAGTGCCTTCTTTTAATCCAGAATCAACAACAGAACCAAAGCAAGTTAACTTCAATTTTGAGACTCTTGAAGCTGGAAAAGTTTCAATTCCATCTTCTATGAAAAAATGTGAGGTTCCGCTTCTTAATCTTTCTGACAAACCAATATTTGACTCTCCAATGTCACAGAGAGTTTATACAAAAGGAGCAATTTCATTACCCAAACAAGTTTATCCATCACCTGAAATCAAAAAGCAACAAGAGCCCTTTCAAACTCCGCAAACAACAGACATGCAGTCGCCAAGGAGACATAAAGATGAACAAAATGATTCGATTCAAGATATTGATAACAAAGACTCAAATCATGAAACTAAAGAAATTCCTAAACAACAATCAATCAATGATGTTCAACACAGCAATAAATCTTCAAATAATGAAGAAAAGGAGCAGTCAGATCCAATGAATCATAAAATTAAAAATAAATCTTCTCATAAAGATGTTAAGCAACAACAAATTCAGAAAAAATTAAATAATGGAATCCCAAATCAATCTTTGATAAAGGATGAAAAGAAACAACTAGAACCAATCAAAGAGAAAGATCTTCCTAAATTATCTGAAATAATTAAAAATAATTTACCAATCAAATCAGATGATAAACAAACAGACAATATCAATGAAATACAAAGTACATCCAAATCATACGAAAAACCAGAAAATAAAATAAATCAAGCTGATAAGCAAATTAAAAATGATGATAAATCGGATATAAAATCATCAAACAAAATAAATCAAAACGACAAGCAAACTAATAATGATAATAAATCGGATGTACCTAAATCAAAAGATACATCTGCTCATGATATCAAACCTGATAAGAAGGATAACAAATCATCAAGCAAATTACAATTAGTTGTTATCTCTGATGATAAAAAAACAAACAAATCTTATGAACAGATTAAACCAGAAAAATCACAACCAATGAAGAAGAAAAATGAAGATGATTCTAAACAGCAAAATAATTATGTTAAATCTGATAATCGATCAAATCACGAAAAAACAAATAAACCACTTGATAATCAACACCAATATGACTCCAAAACTGATTCAAACAAATTAGATAAACCTAAAAGCCAACAGGAGGTAAAAGCCAAAGTAGAAAAAACAAAAGAACTCAAAAATCAAATATCTAATGATGACAAGAATTCAAACAAGAATGATGATAAGAATTCAAACAAAATACAAGAAGATCATCAACACAATGAATTAAAGCCAGCATCAACTCCAAAGAAATTCACGATAGAAAATTCATCAATTTATATTGAAGGTTCAACACCGGTAAAACCAGAAACTAAATTTACATTCGAATCACCAGTTGTTCCAATTGAAGTTACTCCTACAATAACACTTGATCAAAAAGATTTCGTCACTGAAATTCCTAAAGAAAAAGTCGCAAAAACATCTGGAAAGAGAACAAGAAAATCGAGTGCAGCTGATAATGAAGAAGATCAAAACAGTTCTGAACAAATAAATTCTGTTGAAAAGAAGAAGAGAATCACAAGATCAAACAATGCAAAGCATTCAGCCCAAAAAGCAGAAAAACAAATTACAATAGATAAATCAAATCTTGAACAAAAAGAAATTCCAAAACCAGAAATAGAAGATGACCAATCAAATGAAAACTCTGAATCAAATAAAGATACTAAAGAAGAACCTCAAAAACCTGAAGATAAACATGAGGAAGAAAGCCCACTCAAAATCATTCCAAGCAGCGTTGAAAGAAAACATAAATCTAGGATTCCAAATCAGAATAATGACGAAATAAATCAAAAGTCTACCGAAATGAACCGTAGAAGATCAAGTAAATCCACCGATGAAGCACCACAAGATAGCAAAGAAACTTCAAAAGATATTTCTACTGTTGCTCCTGTTACTATTCCAACTGAAGAAAACACGACTCCACATACAAACTCCAAGCAAAATCAAGATAAATACAAAGAGCAAAGCAACATAAATGATGATAAATCTGATACACAAGAATCTTCTCAATCCAATGAAAATCCTAAGAATCTCGAAGAGAATTCTAGTGAATCACAAACTAAAACTTCAAAGAAACATGAATCTGATACAATTCTACATGATAACAAAGAAACGGCAAAAGATGTTTCTATTGTTACCACCACTTCTATTCCAAGTGATGAAAAAGTATCTCCACAAACAGATTCCCAGCAAAATCAAGAATCCAAAGAGCAAAGCATTACAAATTTTGAAAAAGTTGAATCTAAAGAAATTCCTCAATCTAATGAAAAGACTAAACTTGATATATCTGAAGAATCTAGCAAATCACAAGCTACAACTTCAAAGAAAAATGAATCTAATAAAGCTCCACAAGATAACAAAGAATCTGCAAAAGCATCTCTTCAAATAAATCCCCAACAAAATCAAGAAAAACAACAAAACAATGCAAATGCTGAAAAAATTGAATCAAAAGTTCCAAAATCTATTGATGAATCTAGCAAACCTCTCGATACAGCTCATGAGAAACAAGAAACTGCTGTATCTCAAAAAGAGAAACCTACAAATGATGAAAATGAAGTTAATGATGATAATCAAGTTGAAACTATTGAATTAGAGAAAAATCTTGATGAATCTCAAGATCATGATTTGGAACCATCAACAAACCAAGACAAAATTGCTACAAAAGGAAATGAGCATGAAACAAACTCTGACATCAAAGACTTTGATCAAAAAGAAAATATCAAGAATGGGAATAAGCAAGAACGAATTGAGATACATGAATCTACTGTTTCTCTTTTACCACCAACTTCAGATACTGCTAGTTCTAAATTGAAAGTCGATTGTTCAGATGATGTTTCTAAGAACGAGAAAGTGATTGATGGAGAAACTAAGAAAGAAAATAAATTGAATGATTCTGAGACAAACAAAGTTTCTGTTGACAATAAGAAAGACATCATTAAAACTGAACCAAAGAATGTTGATGAAGCTAAAATTTATGTTGATCAACCGGTCAAAAATCAAGAACAAAAAGTGCATAATCAAGAAAATAAAAACACTGAAAAACTTCAACCCAATAATGATGAGAATCAATCAAAGTCTAAAGCTAAGTTACCTCAACAAGATGATAAAGATAAACATGCAACAAACATTGATAAGCCAATTAAAAAAGATGAGCAGCAAAAATCAGAGAATAAAATGAAATCTACTACATCAGCTGAAAAAACAAATGATAATCAAAAAGAATATCAACCACAAGATTTATCTATTGGCTCTGTTTTGAATACTGCAATTGCTGACAAACTGGTTAAACCTGCAAAGGAAGGTACTGACAAGCAAGAAAATGAATCCAATAAAGTTACATATGAAGAACCAGCTCAAATCAAGATTCCTCAACAAAATGAAGCCGAAGAAAGGAAAATTGATGAATTTCCGGAACAAAAAGAATCAAAGCCAAAAGTTGTTTACGAAGTACCGGCACAATTTAAATTCCCAGAGAAAACTGAATCGGATGAACTTAAATCAAAAGATAAATATGAAGATCCGCTACAACTTCAAAATCCTCAAAAGAAAGAAATTGCTGAGAAAGATACTAAACATGTTTACGAAGAACCAGCACAAATGAAGCTTCCTTTCGATAGTATAGAAAAATATAAGGATGAGCAAAAAGATAAAGATGGCAAAGAATCTTTTTCTCTCAAAGGAGCTTTAATGTCATCAATAAAGCCAATTGAGTCCTCGAATAACCCCGATAGTGATAATCAAAACAAATCAGATTCTAAGAAAGAAATTAATGAATCGGAAAAGGAGAAAGAAAAAGATAAAACTTCAACTGATATCCTTGCTCCAAGTGTTGTAACTAATACAACAAGCAAACCAAATATAAATTCACAAAACATCCAGGATAAAGATATAAGTGAGACAATTCATCCTGAAAAATCACAGGAAGAAAAATCTAATATCAATAAATCACATCAAGAACAGACTAAACAAAACAGCAAAGATTCTGAATCATCTCCAAATCAACCTGAAAATTTGACCAAAGAAGTCAATAAAGATCTAAAAAATGTTGAAATTGATCGTCACAATTCTGAAAAAGATAACAAAAATGATTCTGATGAAAAGACTCCTCAAAAATTACATGATTCAACGCAAGATGAAAATGATCAGAATGCCAATATAGAAGTTCATGATAAATCCGACGCAAAATCGAACGAACATGAAGATGACTCAAAAGAAAACCATAAAACTAATGTTGTTGCTCCATTAATTATTCAGAAATCAGAAACAGATGAAAATCATTCTGAAAATGTGAATAATAATAATTTTGGAAAACAATCTGAAAAAGCAGACCAACTACAAAATACTGAAGATAAAGAAAAAGAACTGATCCAAAAATCCAAATCTTCAAATTCAAATAATGAATCCAAGGATTCTCCTACTGGAAAGGAAACTAAACCAGAAGCAACCCAAGAAAATGAAAAATCATTGGACAAGCAACAGATAGAGGAAGAGAAGCAGCAAATTAGTGAAGCACCAAAAGCAGATAACTTGCATCAAACTGATAAGAAAGGAATCATCGAATCTCAAGCTGAACAATCAGATGAAATTCAACAAAATCGAGAAAATCCAAACAGCGTTCAAAGCAATGACAATACTAACATAGATAATGACATGAAAGAAAAAGTTCAAGATAAAAATACCACAGTTTTTGCACCAATCATCATTAATAAAAGTATTGAAAAGCATCCTGATTCCGAATCTAAATTGTCTATAGAAAACCAAAATGAATCTGGCGAAAATAAACAGAATGATAAACCAGAAGAAAAAGCAAATAATAAGGAACAACTTGATTCAAATGATATTCAGGAAGGTAAAACAGATGCTTCAGAAAATCCTGATGATAAGAAAACTGCAGATTCGATGCCACAGAAGAATGAACCTGAAAATAATGAAATTAAAGACAAAAATGCTTCATCTAAAACTGATGATACTGCGAAAGAAAATGAAAAACAGACTGATGAAAGTAATAAAGAAGAAAATGAAAATAACGAATCAAAATCAGATTTGAAAGATGTTCCTGTTTCTGATCCAGCGAAAGAAGAAAAATCGCCAACAGAGAACCATGAATCACAAAAAGAATCCACTGATGAAAAGCTTGTTCCAGAAACAGAAAATATTGAAAAACAAGAACAGATTCCCGAAGAAAAAACAGTGACACAAGAGAACAATGTTAAATCTCAGTCAACTAAAGATGATCAAATAAATGATGATAAACATGCAAAATGTTCTGCTGAAAATGAACCAAAATCAACAGATATTGAAAAGGAACTTGAAAAGAACGATATCAATCAAGAGTCTGAGAAAAATGATAAACCAAAAGAATATCATTCTGAAGATCAATTACAACAGAAAGATGAGGATAAGAAAAACGCTAATCCATTTGAACAAGATAATGAATTACATTCGAAACATGATGCAGTTCCAAAAGCTGAAAAAGAAAAGATCCTACCTGGACCACAAGAAAATAATGAAGAAAATGCTGACAAACAATTTGATAAAATAGATGAGACTAAACAAGAAGACAATCAACAAAAAGCTGATCATAATGTTCCTGACCAAAAGGAAAATCCTTCACAAGATGATGATCAAAAAGAGAAAAATAAGGAGACTCGGAATCCAGAGGAATTTGCTTCTTCGAAACAAAATGAAACAGATAAAGATGACGCATTGCAAAATGATGCAAGTAATATGGAAGCTATTCCACAAAAGGAAAATGAGAATGCCAAATCTGAAGCAAAATCAAAAATTGAAGAAATTAAAGAAGATTCAATTTCACCAGCGAATGAGATCAAGCAAGATACAGAAAATAGCAAAGAACAGCAATTGGAAAGTTCACCTACAGTTGTCCCAGCTGAGACAGAGAATAATAAAATGCAAGAAAATACAGAGCATATAGATGTCCAGGATAAACAGTTGCAGCAAAATGAAGAAGAAGATCAGAAAGAAGATAATGAGCATAAATTATCAGACGATAAAAGCAAATTATCTGAAAAATCTAACAATGTTGCTATTCCTTCAACAAAATCATTTGAACAGAAGAATGAAGAAGATAAGCCAGAAGCAAAAGAAGAATCAGAGACTTCAAATAAAGAAATGAAGCAAGATAATGCTAATGCTAAAGAAATGGAACCAAACAATTTTATAGAAAAGGTAAAAACAAGTGAAAATCAATCAATCTCTCCAGCTGATACTAAAACTGAACCAAATGCTAATAAAGAAGAAATAGAACCTGATGATGAAAGTACAAATATGTCAGCAATTCATGAAGAAGAATTGAATGAACTTGTTATTCATAATGAAAAAGGAGATGACAATGAGAAGAAAGATGATACTAATAATGAAGATAAAGCAAGTCAGTCTGTACAAAATGAAAGCATTGATAGAAATGAAGATATCAAGACAAGCAATGCAGTAAATAACTCTGATGATGAATTAAAGAAATTACCAGTAGATGATCAAACAAATGAAGCAGGACATGAGCAGAAAGAACATGAAATTCAAACTGATATTAAGCATGATGAAGATAGAGACAAAAATCAGCAAGTAGAAGAGGATAAGAACGATGATGAAAAGAAAATTGATCAACCAAATCAAGAAGAAAGCAAATCTGTTTTTGAACCCAAATCAGATAATTATTCTAGAACAATTGAACAACACCCAGAAAAATCAAATGAAAAAGATGACAAATCAGAAGAAATTCATCAAAATAATGAAGAAGAAGAAAAAGCAAATATTATCACAATTTCTCAAGCACAATCTGAAGAATCAGCTAATGTTGATGAAACACAACCGAAACCTTTCAATGAAGAAAAAGATAAAGAAGATATTCCACAAGAACAGCAAAAAGAAGAAACAGAAAATAACAATGAATCAAAGCCAAGTAATGAAACTATTATATCAAAACTACACGAAGAGAAGGATAAGAATGATGCATTCAAATCAAGTCCTGAGGAGGAAGAAGAAAGGAAAGAAGCTATTATTGTTTCTCCAAAACCTCAAAAAGACTCGGATAACAAAGTCGAAAATAAATCCAATGAAGAAAAAGAAGTTAAGAAAGATTCTCAAATTGTTGATGAAAATAAGGGAGATTCTCTTATTTCCAAAGCACAACACCAGCAACAATCAGAAGAAGAGAATCAAAATGAAGGAAATAAATTAAATGAAAATGAAAAAGAAGAACAGGA
Organism: Trichomonas gallinae; assembly: GCA_008369845.1. Classification (NCBI taxonomy): domain Eukaryota; phylum Parabasalia; order Trichomonadida; family Trichomonadidae; genus Trichomonas; species Trichomonas gallinae. The sequence goes on along the minus strand of MRSU01004364.1, from coordinate 21,689 downwards.
AGAATCATTATATGTGGTTACAAAACCTAAATCATTACCAACTGATGAACAACAAAAACCAAGTGAAGAAGAACAAACTTCTGATCAAGTCCAACATGAATTGGTTGAAAAAGACAAACAGCATGAAGAAGAAGTGAAACTACCAATTAAAGAAAATCACGAAAATCCAGATTTTATATCATCAGAGCAACAAAAGCCAACTGAAGATCACAACTCAAATGAAGAAGAAGATACTAAAGAAGAAAAACAACCATCTGAAGTAGAAGATAAGAAAGACACTATTCCAGTTATTGCGGGAACTTCGAAACCAGATTTAACTAAAAACAAATCAGATGATAAGAATGAACCCATACCTGCTGAAGACAATAATCAGTTAAATGAAGATGCACAGCCAAAGAAAGAAGAACATGAAGAACATTCGCCATCTGCACTTCAAGAATCAAATGAGAAACCAACTCTTAATGATCAAGATAACAAACAAAATATAAAAGAGGAAGAAAAGAAAGAAGATGCTCAATCAAAACCAGTTGAAGATAATGACACAACTCAAAATGAGAAAAAAGTAATAAATGAAACTAAAGAAGAGAACAAACAGCAAACTAAAGAAAAGATCCAATCAAAAGAAGAAGAAACGAATGAAAATCTCGAAGCAGCTATTGTATCTTCTCAATCCAAATCGGAAAAAGATGAAAATGAAGATATCCAACCGAATGAAGAAGAACAAAGGAAAGAACTTGTTGTTTTTCCATGTAAAACAAACAAAAAAGAAGATGAGGAAACTCCACAGCAAGAGTTAGGAGATGAAAACAATGATGAAGAGAAATCATCAATTGAAGATAAGAATGATCAACCTGAACCAGCTGTCATACGTGTTGAGGATGAAAAAGAATTAAATCATGAACCAGAAGTTAACAAAGAAGAAAATGAACCGAAGAATTCGTCTGAAGAAGGAGAACAAAAATCGATCGTCGACATACAACAAAAACATGAAGAAGAAGACAAAAATGAAGAGAAACTACAAAATGAAGAAAAGAAAGAAGAAAAAGAACCTACAGCTGTCCCAACACCTCAACCAAATTCAACAGAAAATATTCAACTAAAACATGAAAAAGAAGATAAAACCGAAGACAAAGAGGCGAATGATGATGAAGCTAACGATTCAGCAGCTGCTATTGTAGCATTTCCCCCTGAACAAAATGAAAATGATGATCAACTTAGGGAAGTTGAAAATAAAGAAGAATCTCCAATACAAAAACCTGAAGAAGAGGAAAAATTAAATGAAGAGGAAGAAGAAAAGAATGATCAACTCCCAGCTGTAGTCATTCCTTCTAAACAGGAATCAATTGAAGATGAACAAGTGAAGTCACCTGAAGAAGAAGAGCAGAAAGATAATTCTGTTATAGATTCACAACAAAATCATGAAGAAGATATGAAAGATGTAATGCAACCAACTGAAGAAGAAGAAAAGAAAGAGACAAATGTTCCGGTTCCTGGGTCCAAACCAAATGAGAATGAAAAATATGCTGAAAACAATCAGTCAAAGCATGTAGAAGAAGGAAAGAAGGAAGAGTCTCCACAACAACTACATGATGAGGAGGAAGAAGATAGAAAAGATGAAAATCAAGCAAAATCAGAAGAAGAAAAGAAAGAACAAATCGTTGTTGTCCCAGATGCTCAGCAGAAACAATCAAAAGTTGAAGAGAAGCATAAAGAAAATTCGCAAGCAAGGAATGAAGAAGAAGAAGAAGAGAAAGAAAAGTATGTTGTTGCTCCATTACCTCAACAAGAAACACTTCATAATGTAAAGGTTATCGAAAATGATCAACCTAAACAGGAAGAAAAAGAGGAAAAGAAAGAAACAACAGTTCCTGTTCCAACTCCTGAGTTTAAATCAATTGATAAAGATCTTGAAAATGAGCAGTCCAAGCATGAGGAAGGAGACAAGAAAGAAGAAACTAAAGAAATAGAAGAAAAGGAAAAGAAAGAAGAACCTTTACAACCAAATCACGAAGCAGATGATAAGAAGGAAGAATATAAACCAACTGAAGAGGAAGAAAAGAAGGAAACAATTGAAGTTGCTCCATTACCTCAGTCAGAAACAAATGATAGTGAAAATGTTACCGAAAAAGATCAAAATAAACAGGAAGAAGAGGAGGATAAGAAAGAAACAATAGTCCATGTTCCAACCTCTGAGTCCAAACCAAATGAAGATGAAAACAACCAGCTAAAGCATGAAGAAAAAGAGAAGAAAGAAGAATCTAAAGAAAAATCAGAAGAAGAAGACAAGAAAGCACCTGTAGTTGTTGCTCCAGCTCCTCAACCAATTCAAAAAGAAACTGAAGAAGAAAATCCGCAACAAAAGCATGAGGAAGAAGAAGAAAAGAAAGAAAAATTAGTTGATGCAAAGCATGAAGAAGAAGACAAAAAAGATGATAAGACAAATGAAGAAGAGGAAAAAAAGAATGAAAATCCTCCAATTATTATATTAGTTCCCCAACAAGATTTAAATCAAGAAAAAGAGTCTCAACTTAATGAAAATTCTGAAAAGAATCATGTTGAAGAAGAATATCAAAAAGAAGAAACAACCAAACCAAAAGCCGGCAACGAAGAAATGCATAAAGAGGAAGAAGAAAATAAAGAAGAGAAACAACCAAAGGAACAAAAGAATGATCTTCCTGCATTTATTATGATACCTACTCATCCCAATGATAATGAAGCCGAGCCTGTTAAAGAAGAAATAAAATCTGAACCTGATCAGGCAAAGGCTGCTGAAGAAGAAGAAATCAAAGAAGAAACTCCGCAAAAAAAGCATGAAGAAGAAGACAAGAAAGAAGAAAGTCATGCAAACGAAGAGGAAGAGGAGAAAGAAACGATTGTTTTTGCTCCTGCACCACAGCCTAAACCTAGTGAAGATAAATGCATCATTGAAGATAAGCTAAGAGGTACAGAAGAAGAAACTTTACAACCAAATCACGAAGAAGAAGATAAGATGGAAATTAAACCAACTGAAGAGGAAGAAAAGAAGGAAAAAATTGAAGTTGCTCCATTATCTCGACCAGAAACAGCAGATAAAGAAAATTTTATCAAAAAAGATCAAAATAAACAGGACGAAGCAAACAAGAAAGAAGAGGAAGAAAAGAAGGAATCAACAGTCATTGTTGCACCGTCACAGCCCAAACCAAATGGAGATAAGAGTAAAGAAGAAAAAACACGACAAAAGCACGAAGAGAAAGAAGATAAGAAAGAAGAGAAACAGCCTAATGAAGAGGAAGAAGAGAAGAAAGAACCTCCTCCTGTTATCGTCAAGCCAATCCCAAAGCAAGTCGATGAACATGCTTTGTCTGAAGATCCAAAAAAGAAAGTTCATATCAAGAAGACTACATCACAGAGCTCTCTGCCTCCATTGTCACCAAGGACGCGTTATCAGTCAGAAGCTCCTCTTGATGTTGAGGAAGAAACCGAAAATAAATTATTACAGTCGTCAAGAATGCGAAGAACTGCAAGAGGAGGAATGCCAACCCATCATGTTGTGTTCAAACCGCAAAACTACGACAGAAACGTTTCAAGACCTAGAGAAACACTCATCATGGACAGCCAATCTCTTCGTTCACTTTATCTTGGCTCTCGACAAGTTGGAAATGGAGAAGAAACATCTCTTGCTCCAGTTAATAACAACAATGATGCATACCAAGAGATGCAAACTCAAGAGCTGATGCGCAATAAGCCAAAACATCTATCATTTGCATCATTGCAGCAGCTCGCACATATGGATACAGTCATGAAGAACACTTTGACTCCTGAGAAAAGACCATCATCACAAGCACGTGAACAAAACCAAGGAAATCAAGAAGATAAACCGAAGAAACCATCGCATAGAACAGTATTAAGAAATATCGATTGATTTTATTATGTATATTTGTATAAAATGTTTGTAATTTATGTTAATAATATTTTTTAATAATTATTATACATTAAAATAAGCATGAAATACCTGATATTAGGATATATGTGCAATATATTGTAATGTTGCGAAGAGTTTTTCTCTTGACGTTTTGATATCTGTCATGTAAAGATATATCTGACATGTAAATAATTTCTGAATCTTTCAGTTATAATGGTTATGATTAGATTCAACCTTTACTCGCTATTCAATGAATTATGGCCAAATAATTTTGTTTATACCAAATACTTCATTCGATTATATGTAATATCAACTTTTAAATAGTAATTAACTCATTCATTTGTATAATATATCTATAATCATTATTTAAAAGTTGAAAATATCGTGTTTTATCTTTTCAAAATTTAAATTAGTACAAAAAATCAATAATATTTTATACAAAGTCCTTCCAGTTATTAATTTAAATTTTGGCCCTAAAAAGGAATCAGATATTATATTAAAACTAGAGATGAATCAAAGGATTATTTCCCGATCATGATAGAAATTCCGAAATAATATTTCGTAATTTTTGTTTAATTTTTATGAAGCTTCAACCATTGAAATTTGTATGAATTATACCGATAAACCATAATGTCAGATTAAAGTTTGTTTTCGCGCATCAAGTGAATTTTTGCAGATGTTCGTCATATATGCATATGATTCATATATAGTGTATAACACATCAAAATTGGTAGATAAATTCCATAATTGTGAAAATCAATTTTAATTATTAGTTTGATATTTTGGGATATGAAACTTTGTTACTAGAGTTAATAATATTCAACATCAATATTTGTTTAATAATAATAATTATATTGATTTAATTAATAATTTATATCAATATTATTTAGTTTTTAATTTCATTATTGTGATTAATCATGAAAATGCTCTGAATATTTTGCCTTTTCAAAATTTACTCAAAAAATCTTTTGCAAGTTCATTCAAAAGTAATATATCGGATTAATCTATTGCATATCTGTCAGTGAGTATTATGATCAATTATTTGTATCGAATTTCCGATTAAAAATTTTCCATTTTGAATGAACGAATTCTAACGATATAGTTTTTGAGAGCCAATCCAAAATTAATCGAAATATACTTCATTGCATTAGACAATAAGCATATTTTTGAGCAAATCAGTATATTTATGATCATTGAATTTTTTGAAAGCAATTCTTTTTATTACTGAAGATAACAATGACTACACTATTTTTGAAAATTATAAGGCCATGAAGCTAAAGTAACATGAGGAACACGAGTTCCTTTGGATATGGTCATATAATACTGCATAATATTCAACATTTAAAAAATCAAATCAAAATTAAAACAAATAAAACAAACATTAGCAATATAATTGGAAATCATCGATATACCATTCATATATCAGCAAAATTAAAAATTCGCGCTTTCAAAAAAAAAATTATCAGATAATCTTTAAAATCCACGATTGCAGCAGTGCATAATTATAATATTATATTGGAATTATAATATTATTCGATATATTGTTAATTTATTTTTTTGAACAAAAAATAATTATTTCATAACTTTTTGGATAAGTCCAGAATATGATTGTTATTGACCATATCTACGCATGATTTAGGATATTATCAGTGAAAAAAATTTCATTTGATGAAAAAAAAAAAAAACATTTTTATTGGCGTGAATTAATGACTATTGAAAGTGATTTGATTCATATAAGAAAATGAATTCGATAATCTATTCGAATTTATCGATGATAAAATTCAAAAGCTTCGGTTTGATAATTGAGAATCATTTTGTTTCTTCAAAGGTTTTCTGCTAATACAAGACATTGTTAACGATAGAGCGCAATAATAACGTTTAACTTTGAACAAATTCTGAAGGGAATTTTCATTGAAAGCTTTTCAATGGATTATTCTTTGTCCATTGGCATGCATAGGCTACATGGATCTTATTAATTTTTCATTAACCTAAATTAATTTTATTTGTTTAAACCATATATATCAATAACCAAATAAATAATGGAGGTTTTGATCTGAAAAGTAAAAGTCAGATCATTTCAATTTTTTTAATTGACAGAGGTCCTCTCAAAATAAGAAGATTTTATAATTCATGGAAGTGGCAACAGTAAAAGAGAAGACACAACGCCAGAAGTTCACTACGGAAGAGGATTCGAGGCTAATTGAGCTGGTAAATATGTACGGATGCCATAGCTGGAAAAAAATTGGACAATTTATGAAAACTAGATCAACCAGGCAATGTAGAGAGAGATATCTCAATTATTTATCGCCTGGCTTAGTCAATGGGCCTTGGACTGCTCATGAAGATAAATTCTTGATTGAAAAAGTCAGAGAAATGGGTCCTAGCTGGTCTAAAATAGTCAAATTCTTTCCGACAAGGTCAGATGTTAATATAAAGAATCGTTATTCGCTTTTAATATCGAAAGGCAAAGTTCCACCACTAAAACATCGAAATAAACCAGCAAAGAAGATCAAAGAGGAAGATAATCCAAAGCTATCAGAACCAAAGATAACTATTAAAGATGTATTCGCAGACATTGAGAGCGAATTTGATTCGCTTTGGAAATCAAATATAAACACAAATGACCCAATGCTACAAGAATGGCAGGATCCGTTCATATAATATGTTATATAATGTATGTAAAGATCTTTTTCTTTCCGATATTTTTCAAATTTTCAAATTATTTTGGCATTTGTCTATTTTATTAATCATGAAATACATAATATATTGATGATATGGACTCATAATTTATATCCTAAAATGGAAAATATTCTAAATTCAAAATTTCAAAATCATGTTTCATATTTATCCATTATCTCTTGCAAAAATATAAAATTATTCCATTAAATTTTATAATTATAATGGAAAATACTATATAAATGGTTCTATATATTTATTTAGAATAAAAAATTAGATTTTATTGATAAAATATGTTAATAAATTAATACAGTAGGTATCAAAAATCATATTTGGCTCAATAAATCTCGATGATTTTAATAGTATCATGATTTTTAATTAAGAAAAATAAAAAATTAGGCATAATGGCGAGTATACGCTAATAGGTTAAGGAAGTAGGTATCAAAGATCATTTAAAAACAAATAAAACTTGATAATTTTTATTATATGATGATGAAACAAGAAAATAAAAAAGAAATAAAATTTAGCGACCGTTTACTTTTATCTCCGATGTCGAATTCACCGATGTTGACGTTCGACGATGAATTTATCAGAACAATCTCAGGTGACATAAACAGGGATGAAGTAAATTCGGTGGAATTCAGCTTTTCGCCCGATAAAGGCTACATTTATCGATTACAACCAATCAAATTGTACCAAAATATTCGAAAATTGAGTCTTATTGGACATAAAATCAGTGATTTAACACATTTACAAGGATTAACTACACTCGAATCGCTCAACTTATCATATAACAAGATCAAAGATATTATTCCATTGATGAAATTAACAAAATTACGATCATTATCGCTGAATCATAACGAAATAACTACAATTCCTCGCTCAATAAAGAATTTGCAAGCGTTGAATCAGTTGAGAATAAGTTTTAATCCTATTTCAGCACGTTCTGAACTTACAAAACTGCATTCACTAATAAGTTTAACGATATTAGATATAGAAGGTACTCCAATTTCGCAAGATAAATCAACATCACAATATGTTATATTTTTAATGCCGCAATTAAACATATTAAATCGCGAAAGTATTACATTTGAGAATAGAATGAAGTCAATGGAACGATTTGGACGTGAAGAAGCTGAAGAATTAACACAAGAAAATGAAAATCTTCGAGAAAACAACGAAAACTTACAAAAACAGATCGAAGCATTACAAACAAAGCTTAGTCAGAAACAAATTACACCTCAAGCACAAAAAGAAGTTGATGAAATGAAAAATAAACTAGAAAATTTGAAAATTGAAAATTCTTCGCAAAAAATATTAATAGATCAACGTACAGATGAATTAATCAAGGCCAGACAAGAGATAGGAAGACTTCAGCAGGAACTGCTTGGAGAAGAAGGTGGTTCGAACTTCAGAGACGTTTATAAAGACTCGCAAGATAGAATACAAAACTTACAAAAAGAAAATTTCGAACTCAACAGGAAAATAGAAGATTTAGAGTTACAAAACAATGATTTAAACTCAAAGCTCCAAGACCAGCAAAATAAATCTAAAATTAAAGATGATGATAATAAATCATTAAATGAAAAACTTGATGAAATGAAAGTAAAATTACAAAATTTGCAAAACCAAAATTATAAAAGCGATAGTTCATTGCAAGAAAAGGATAATGAAATTACTAAACTCAAGCAAACATTGGCTGCTCAAAAAGAATACAATAGTAGACTGGAAGAAAGCAATAAACAATTAAAAGACATGTTAGCACAAAGCAAACAAGGTGAAATAACAAATTCGAATTTTGTCAGCAATTTAAACATTTTGAAACAAAGATTGGTCGATAAAACAAAAGAAACAGAGTCATTAAATGATCAGATTATACAATTACAGAGACAGGTTTTGTTATTAAAACAAGAAAATGAAAATTTGAAACAGGCAAATTCAAGTGATTATGGATACAATAATTCGAGCAATATTTCTTCTTTGGATATAAGTGGAAGTGATTTTGGACAGATTGATCAGGCTGTTATTGAACAATATGAATCAAGAATCAAAGATTTATCTGAAACTATTGCTGATTTAAGAAGCAAACTGCAAACCAAAGAAAATTCAGACAAATCAAATGATTCTCAAAAGAATTTAGAAATAATTCATTTGAAATCAAATCTTGAAAAAGCTAAAAAAGAAAACTATTCATTGAAAGAAGAAAACATTAGACTGAATGCAGAAAATAATCATAAAGACCAAATCATTCAAGAATTGATAAGTGATTTTAAGAAGATACAACTCAAAGATCTTAAATCATCTTTGACAGCAATAAAAAGAGATTTCTTACTTAAAAGAGATGATTTCATTAAATTCTTAAGAAAAGCTAAAATACAATTAATTCCACTTTCATCAACAAATTCTAAAACATTAGAAAATCAAAAAGAAGAAATCGAAAAGCTTCAAAATGATAATGAAAATCTTAAAGAAAAGCTCCAAAATGCAAAATCAGAGAATAAACAAATTCTCGCATTGCAGCCGAAGATTAATGATTTAAACAAGTTAATGACACAGGTCCAGAAAGAAAATGAAAGACTACAAAAAATTATTAGAACGAATAATGATGAAAACGACAAATTACAAAAAGAAAAAGATGAACTTAAGAACAATAACAACAAGACAATTCTTGAGAATAATGACTTAAAGGATCAAATTAATGAGCTAAATAAGCAGAACAGAGAATTAGAAGATGAAATTGCAAGATTAAATCGTGATCAAAAAACAAAGAATGAAAACTTGGCTGAAAATGATAAACTACGTAAAACAATCAGAGACCTTGAGAATCAAATTACAGATCTAAAGAAACAATTAATTGAGAGCCAAAATAAGATCAAATCAATGAATTCACAATGTCAAGATTCTTTGTCAAATCTTCAAAAATTGTTGCAAAACAAAGATGAAGAAAACGTGAAATTACATGAAGAAATTGACGAAATGAATCAAAAATTACACGAAATAAAAGATGAAAATAATAATCTCAAACAACAGATCAATGATTTACAGATCGAAAATGAAACAAATCTTAACGAAAAATCAATGCTTGAAGAGTCAATGAAAGACTTGAAAGAAAAACTTCAAAGTTTAGAAAATGAAAAATTGGAATCAAATAGAGAAATAACGAGAATTCTTGCCATTGGGTCAGAAATCAACGACGAGCCAATAAATGAAGCAATCAAGAAACAAGTCGAACAATTGAAGAAATTTATTGAGTTAAATGAAATAAAAGATCAAGAAATCAAAAATCTCAAGCAAAAATTTGAAGATGAAAATCAGAAGATGAAAGAACAACTCGAAACACAATCAAAAGAATATGAAAAACAAGTAAACGAATTACAAGAATCATTTAAACAAAAAGAAGAAAACTTATCCAAAGAAATAGAAGATCTCAAAACAGAAATCAGTGATAAAGAACTAATCATTAATGATCTCAACCAAAAACTATTAAATTCTCAAGAGGAAAATAAAGTTATTCCTGAAATGAGCAAAGAAATAGAAAATATGAAGCAACAAATTAATTCTAAAGATAAAGAAATTCAAGAATTAAAGAATGAACTTTCTAATCTTCGTAAAGACTTCGATCAATCAAAGAAGAACATCGAGTCAACATTAACCGAACTAAATGTCACTAACTTTGATGAGCTTCAAAGTCAAATCAGTAGTAATTTGGATGATAAGAAGAAACTCGAACAAAAGCTCAACAATCTTCTCAAAGATTTAGAAGATGCAAGAAACAAATTATCAATGAAAGACGAACAACAAAAATCAGTATCAATTCTTGAAGCTGACAACACATTACTTAAGCAGAGACTCGATAACATCGAAAAGATCCATAAAATAGAAACAGATGAATTAAACAAAGAAATCAAAGTTTTAACAGATGCCAAAGCAAGATTATCCTCAGAAGTAGAAGACATAACAAATGAAAACATTTCTTTGAGATCACAAATGAACTCATCATTATCGATTAATTCACCATCAAATGATGAATACAATGGAATGAAGAAGAAATTAAATGCTTTAGTTGAACTAAATGGAAAACTCGAAATGCAATTGAAGCAATTAAGTGTTTCAACTGTTCCTAAAGATCAGTATAATGAACTCACAGCAAATATGAATGCTGTTGAGCAAGAATTAAGAGAAGCCAAAAGACAAAATGCAAGTTACTTGCAAGAATTGCAAAATACGGTTCCTGTTGATGACTACAATGCAAAGGAAGAAAGTCTTCAAAGAACATTCTCAACGATTGATCAACTTAAATCTTCTGTTAAAGCTGCTCAAAAAGAGCTTCAAAACATGAAATCGACAATGCATTCACAAACTAAACAGTTAACTGCTTTGGAAAATTCACTCGCACAGAAAGACAGCGAATTATCTCAACTCAAAGAACAAAATTCCAAGATGGAGTCAATCATTGATGAATTAGAAGCAGAAAACAATAATCAAAGCAAATTAAATGAAATGGTCAAGAACAGAGATTTGCAAATCAAATTGCTCGAAAATCAAATGGAAAACATGAAGTCACAGTTAAATGAATCAATGAATTTAACAAATGAAAACTCGTTGTTACAGTCAAATCTCCAAACAAAGGAAACTCAAAACAAGAATCTTGCAAATGAAAATTCAATGCTATTTCAAAATCTTCAAGCAAAAGAAGCATTGAATAAAACTTTAGAGCAAGAAAATTCTCAGCTCAAAGAAAATCTGCAAAATATTGAAATGAAATTCAAATTAAATGATAATGAATTGCAAAAACTCAAAGAGAATATCAAGCAAAAAGAAAACACGATTGCTGATCTAATGAAAGAAAAGCAAACATACCAAAATTCATTAAGTGAAGCTGATAGGATTCAAAGCGATTTGAGAAGCAAAGACATACAATTAGACTACTTAACAAACGAAAACAAGAAACTCAAAGAGTTATTACTTGACAATGAAAATTCATTGAGGAAGAAAGAAAATGAATACAGAGATATTTCAAATGAAGTTAAAAGACTCAAAGATCTTATTTCAACTAAAGAAAATGAGGTTGAAAGAGCAACTGCAGAACTAAAACACAAAGAAAATGAAAACAGAGATGTTTCTAATGAACTTAGAAGACTCAAAGATCAATTAACCGACTTGAGCAATCAAGTTTCCAGACAAAATTCAGAAATCAAGTCATTAAGAGATTCCAATGCTGATAAAGACAGAAAGATTAATTTATTGACTGAATCAAACAATGATCTTCAAAACATTGCAAATGAGAAAGATTCTAAATTCAAAGTCATTAATGATGAACGAAATCAGTTGAAAGAAATTCTTCATGATAAAGAAATCGAAAATGAAAACTTGAAACATCAAAATGAAGATGTAAAATTTTCTATTCAGAAATTAACGAATAAAATCGAAAATCTCCAGAAAGAGATTGAAGAATCCGAAGCTAAAATTAACAAATCTGAACAAGAGAATGATTCATTGAAGAAAGATCTTCAATCATTGAGAAATGAAAACAGAAAATTGTCTTTACAAATGGAAGAAAAAGAATTAACATTATCTGACCAAATCAAAGAATTAGGAAGGACCAACAAATCATTATCCAATCAATTAAATGAAAGCAAAGAAAAACTCAAAACATCGGAAAATAATATTGAACAATTAAATGAAGAAAACAACAAATTGAAACAACAGATTAAAACAGATAATACCAACAATCAAAGAAAGATTCAAGATTTAACCGAGCAAAACAATGAACTTCAAGAAATCAAATCTAGATTCGATTCACAAAAGAATGATTTTGAGGCGCTCAAAGCTGAAAATTCATCACTAAAGAATGAAAATTCTGTTCTCAAAGAAAGTATTTCTAACAAAGATGATGAATCAAAGATACTGAACAACAAACTCCAAAAATTAACTGATCAAAACAATGAACTCAAAGAAACAATTTCTAACAAAGATAATGAGTCAAAGATACTAAATGATAAAGTTCAAAAATTATCTGATGCAAACAATGAACTCAAAGAATCTATCACTAACAAAATTAATGAATCAAAGTTATTAAATGATAAAATACAAAAGTTATCTGACCAAAACAATGAACTTAAAGAAGCAAATGAAACATTGTTGAACGAATCAGTCCCAAATGATATATTTAAGAAACTTGAACAAGAAAACAAATCTTTACTGCAAGAAATTCAAGATAATCAATCCCAGTCAACATTATTAAATGAATCATTTACTAAACAGCTTCAAAAGAAAGAAAATGAACTTCAGCAACTCAAAATAGATTCAGAAAAGAAAATTAGTGATCTTCAGAACAATTTAGCTTCTAAAGAACAAATTTTGGCAAATCTGGAGAAATCCGCTGAAATGATAACAAAAGAAATTGACGGGAAGAGAAAAGTTCTCAATGACAATTCTCAATTAATTGAGCAGATGCAGTCCAAAATCTTCCAGAAAGACAAAGAACTCACAGATTTGCAAAAGCAATTAACAAATGCTAAGCAAGAATCAAAGTCGAAGGATGATCATATTTCTTCGCTTTCAAGCAAAATAAATGAACTGGAAAATCAATTAAACATAAAATACAATGAGAATCACCAATTAAATGATAATATTAAGAACAAAGATATGGAGATCAACACAATCAAGCCAACAATTTCTGATCTTCAAAACAAGATTATCGAGGTAAACAATAACAACCATGAATTACAAATTCAACTCACTCAAGATAAGAATTCAATATTCAATCTTGAAGCGAAACTAAATCAAAAAGAAAACGAAATTAAGTTGTTACAAAATCAACTCAATATTGAAAGATCAAACAAAGAGTCTGATAAATCGTTAATCGACCAGAATCAACAAAAGATTATCGAACTTCAAACAAGATTTAATTCCAAAGACCAAGAATTCAATTTATTGCAGCAGAAAATGGATCAAAAAGATGTTGAATTTAACATTCTCATGAACAGTTTCGAAAACATTCAAAAGGAATTAGCAAATGCAAACAAAGAAAAAACAGATTTACTTTTGCAAAATCAAGAAAAGGAAGACAGCTTGACAAAAGCTCAATCGCAAATAGATCAATTAACCAATGCATTAAAGCAGAAAGAAGATGCGCTAAAAGCTTCTGATGATCAAATCAAAGAACTACAATCTCAAACTGTTGTTTATCAAAGCCAAATTTATGATAACAGCAGTTTGATGAAATCATTACAAGCTGTGAAAGAAGAATCACAAATGCGCGAGAAATATATTGACGACCAACTTAAATCATTATCATTCAAAGACAGCCAGATTAGATCACTTCAAGATGTCAATCGTGAGAAAGATGATAAAATAAAGAAACTCGAGAGTGAGATTCTTGATCTTAATGGATCAACAAATGAAATCAAGAGAATCCAAGAACAAAGTTTGAACAAAGAATCAATGATGAAATCAAATCTCGATAATATCAACAACAAACTTATTTCAATGCAGAACGAATTAATGAAAGTTCAAAATGATTTATATGCTAAGAATGACGAAAATTTTGTTTTGCATCAAACAGTTGAAAAACTTTCCAGACAAAATTCTGAATTAGTTTTAGAGAATGAAAGAATCCACAAACTTTACAATGACATACTAACAAATTCCCATGGATTAAATAGTGAAATAAATAATCTGAAAGATCAATTACAAAACTCTAAATTAGAAATTGATGATCTTAACAATCAGTTGAACTCATTAAGATATAATAATGGAGAAAGCACGGAAAGAATCAATGATTTGGAAACGGAATTAGCAGAAAAGAACAAATTAATCAAACTGATGCAAAATCAAATGGTTCAATCATCAACGGACAACATGAGAGAAGTTTTAGAGCAGAAAGACAGAGAAATCAAGAAACTTTCTGAAAATAGTGATAAAGTAAGAATCCTTGAAAGACAAATATCTGACATGAAAGCTGAATTCAACAAGAAACTGACTGATTTGTTGAATGATTTGCAAGCAGCTGAAAATGCAAGAGTTGCTGCCGAATCAGAGAAGAAGAAACTGGAAATAGAATTATCGAAGTTACAAGTCAATGATCAGCAAATGTTTATAATGGAAAACAAGTTGAAAGAGATGCAAAAGACAATTGTTGATCTTAAGAATGATCATAACATCAAAGAAAGCCAAATTATGAACCAAACTAAACAAATAAAGAAACTTGGTTCATTTGTTACGAAAGCTAAATCGTTGAAAGCAGAAAATTCATTGCTTAAGTCCCAAATATCAGATATATCATATGATGGAGAGGATTTGTCAAGAACAGAACTCGATTATTCAAATAACTATTTCTTAACTGCAACTGATCCAAATACACGAAGAATTTCTAAACTTGAAAAACAAATTTCAAATTTGATTCAAGAAAATGAAGATTTGAAGTTAGAAATAATCCATAAATCAACAAGCGAAGAAAATCTTGATCAACTTGAAATCGAGAAACTTCAACTCAAACTGAAAACAGCTGAAGAGCAACTATCTAAGATGAAACAAATCGATTCAGAAAACAAGAAACTAAACAGAAAGGTTTCTTTACTAGAAGAAAACAATAAGAATATCAATGATGAACTACAAGCATTGATCAAAGAAAATGGTTCATTGAAACAAGCAAATATTTCTCTAAAGGTTACCACAGATTCAAATGCATTGTTACAAAAGACTTTGACAGAGAAAGAAAATGAATTTGCAAGAATCAACAAATCTCAAACAAAACAAATCAAAGACCTTGAAACAAAAGTAAAAACAATGGATGATGAAAACCATCAGTTATCAATTGACAATGAAAATAAAGGAGAAGAAATCGAAAGATTAGAAAATGCATTGAAGCTCAAAGAAAATCAGCTGAAGATTTTGTCAATGAATGATCAAATCACTGAGCAACTTCAGAGTGAATTATCAAAGAAGCAAATGGAGTGTGAAAGATTGATTAGTGAAGTCAGAGCAAAGAAAGTTGAAGTCCATGATGTCAAAATTGAAATCGACAAAGTTAATAACGACAAAGAAGAACTTCTCAAGATTATTAATGTTAATTCCAATTTAGTTCAAAAACTACAAAAAGATGTTGCTGATAAAACAGAACAAATTACTTCATTAAATGCTGAAATAGAAGAACAAAAACAAGAAATTGAAGAACTTCAAAATGAATTAAGTAAATTGAAACAAAAAGATGAAATAAATGAAACGCAAATATCAGAAACAACAATTTTAGTTAAACAAATGAAGGATTCATTGAAGCAAATATGCAAAGACAAGAATAATCTTGAAGACCAAACTAAAATCAATGAAGAAGAAATAATCAAACTTTCTGAAAAATTACAATGCAAGTCAGAGAAAATTAAGAAGCTCAAAGAACTACTTGCACAAACTCAAAATGATTTGAAACAAGCTGCAAGTGATGCTCAAAGGCTAAATAATGAAAACTCCACATTACACTACAACATTCAAAATATGGAAAGGCAGCTCAAGCAAAAAGTTGCTGACAAAGATACAGAAATCAATTCTCTTAGAAACGATTTAGAAGCAAAATCAAATATGATAAATGAAAAATCTGATTCAAATCTCAAAATAATCCAAGAGAAAGAAGAAATTATTGCAAAATTAAAGCAGCAAATTCTTGAACTTCAAAATCAAATTGCCAAATTAAACGATGACATCAATCATAAAGATTTAGAATTCAAGCAACTTGAAGAATCTATGGAAGATTTGCACAAGAAATTCATACAAAGTGATCGTGAAAAAGACAAAGAAATCGAGAATCTTAAGAATGAATTAGAAAATACAATTAAATCACAGAAAATTCAGCAAAAACTTGTCTCAAACAGAGAAAGCAAACTCAAAGAAAACGAAAAAGAAGTTCATTCAGTTTTGATTGAAAATGAGTTATTGAAGAGTGACATTGCGAAGAAATCAGGAGAAATCGACAGACTTCAAAAACAGATCAGCACATTTAGCATAACAATGGCAAATGACAGTGCATTAATCGAAGAAAAGGCAAGAAGTGACATGCAGAGGCAAATAGAAAATCTCATGATTGCGAATCAAACAATGACACAAAATATTTCAACTCTCAAAATTGAAGTCCAAAGAAAGACCAATGAAATCGCGAGTCTTAAGAATGAAAAATTATCAAATAATAATAACAATGAACAACTAGAAAATGAAATTGCTGCACTGAAGGAAAGATCAATGAAGAAAGAGAAAGAAAACATCGAACTTAAGAATCAAAATCAAGAATTAATCAAAGAAATCGCAGACAAAACTTTGAGATTGTCTGAAATAGAAAAAAATTATTTGAAGCACACAATATCATCCAAAGACTTTGAAATGGAGATGAAGCCAAAATTGAATTCTCTTGAAGGAGAAAACAAAGCTCTTAAAGAGAAAATTGATGTTTTGCAAAATGATTTTGAAAAACAAATAAAAATCAAAGATGATGAATTAGAAAATCTTCAGAAGACAAGAGATGAGTTAAATCTGAAAATCATTGCCACAGAAAATGCAGCTAAAATAAATGAAAAGAAGAAAGTGAAAGAAATAATTCTCAAACTCAAAGAAGTTGAAACAGTAAATGATGAATTAAGAAAGCAATTAAATTCTGCAAATCAGAAAATTGATGAACAAAATAAGCAACTTAACAATTTGCAGTTTACAAATGATTCAATGAAGAAGAATGTTGATGAACTCAAAGGAGCAAATATTTCAGTTTCAACTGAACTTGAAGTCACTAAACAAAGACTGCTCGACAGTGAAAATGCTCTTAAAATACTCAAGAAGAAATATGATGATGTTAGAACTTTATTGAAGAAATTCAAAGAGCAAAATGAGTTACTCAAGAAATCTCAATTATCAGAACAAGAAATGAAAGACAACGAAAATGAAAAGCTCACAAAAGAAAACAATGAAATCAACGAACAAAACAAAGATTTGTCTAATACAATACAAAAACTTAAGCAACAAATTGAAGAATTGAAATCTAAGAATAATCAACTAGAAAATCAACTATTAAACCATAAGCAAAACATTGCTGAAATTACAGAAAAATATTCTGCAGAAAACAAGCTGCTTCAAACAAAACTTGATGATGCAATCAAAGAACAAAACAGCAAGAATACCGATGCAATAAACTTACAACAGAAAATTAATGAACTCGAAAAGACAATCAAAGCTAAAGATGACGAAATTGAAATGTTAAAGTCCAAATTATCAGAGAAAGATTCAGACATATCTAAAATCAAAAACAATGCATTGGATGAAAAGCAGAAATTATTGAATCAAATTTTGATTCTCAACAATGAAATTGCACAAATCAAATTACAAGTTTCTCAGTTTGAAGCTGAGAAACAGAAAATGAATGCAAGTATTTCAAAACTAACAAATCAAAAGAAAGAACTTAAATCTAAATTCAAGCAATATACAGATTCACAACAAAACAGTCAGTTTGACATTATCAAGCAAAAAGACTCCATGATTGATGATCTAAGAAGAGAAAACAAGAAGCTACAAAATGCTCTTGATTTGATGAAACTTGATCTCGAAAGAGTTAATGCAATTCTCAAAGAGAGAGAAATGACGAATGAAAATCTTGTGATGACAATTAACTCGATGAAGACAGAAATAAACGAAAACGAAGAAAAACCAAAAGATGATAAAACTGTTGAAAAACTTAAATCAATGGTTCTCAAGCTCAAAGAAGAGAATAAATTCTTGAAATCAAGATCCAAGTCATCAATGATGTCAGAAGATAATGAAAAACTCGAGAAATACAAACAATTGGCAAAGAAGGCCCAAAAGATTCTATCATATGCTTCATCACTGAGAGAAACAATTATTACAACACAATCGATTTATGAATGTATTGAGATTCTCAACATGATTTTTATTGCTGCTAAACTTGAAAAAGTTACACTAAAGAAGCCAGTTCCTGATTCGCCAAAGAAATCATTGCAGTCAGCAATTAAAGACATACAAAGGATTTTCCCATGCGTTGCTGCTGTTGTTGAAGATATTGACAACATAAAGACGTTGGATGATCAAGTTGATCATCTTAAGAGACAATTTTCACTACTTCGTGATGTTTTCGATCAAAGAGAACATACAGTTGATCAGTTAGGTCAAATTATTTCCGATATTAATCGCAACAAGTCTTCTAACTTCATTGAAGAATCTGCAAAGAAAGCTTCAAGCATCATTGCAGGAGATAGAAAACTTAGATGAGATTTTTTTTATTTATGTATATAATAAAAATGTTTGTTTATATTTTAGTACATGAATTCTTTTGAATTTAATGCTCCACTTCAATCTCTAACGACTTCTATTTTTTTTTTTTCAGCTTATAATAGTTGATTATATAATACTATGAATTTCTTCTCTAGTTTGTTGGAATATTAAAAATACAATCAACATTTCTGTTTTATTACAAAAATATAATAGGGAAAATGACAAAGATCGCATAGGATATATCAATAATAAAAAATTCAAAAGTTACATCATTCTCAGCGAGAAATGGCATTTGAGCTTGACACTCAAATGTTGAAAGATGATGAAGTTGAAGATTTATTTCTTTCTTCAATATGTTTTGCATTATAATTGTTCCATATGTCGATTTTAAATAATCTATATAAGAATCACAAATAGTCATAGAGCTTGAAGAATAAAATGTGAATTCTATCATTTGATTGCCAATGAAATTGCAATTTGAAACATTCGTGGTCAAACTATGAAAACATATTATTGAATGAGTACCATTATTATTTAGGTAATTGCATGAATTAATATTGAATTTAACTGATGTTGATGCACCTTTATGAAATGCTATTCCTGATTCTGGATGTTTATTTTCTGCAAAGGTTGAATATTTTACAATCGAATCTGAATTAATTGGATTTGCGTAATATATTGAATGTTTTAATATGGCAGAATTTGACTCATTCGTCAATAAAATAGTTATAGCCCCATTTTGAAAATAAAATGTTCCAATTCCAGAATTTGTTCTAGCGCCTGATTCTGTGATGGTTGATCTAATAATTTTGTTAGAATTTGGTGAATTTTGAGAAACATCAACATAACAATAAACACCATTGCTACTTGCTTTAGATTTGTAACTACATATTTTATTCTGCACACACTGTCCTTCTTGAGCAAAATACAAAGAGCCACCATTGGAATTGGAGCATTCTGAGAATACACTATCTTCATTAAGCAATTTTGTTGATGTAGAAGTCGAAGAAAAATAAATTGCAGAATTTGATATTAAATAAAAGGCGCAAAAACTAATAAAATAGCTTTTTGAATTGGCAATTCTAGAATTTTTGAACTGCTCAGTAGCAAAATCTTTTGTATCATAAAAATCAAACCAACCTCTTTCGAGATTGGTGATTTTTGTTATTATGCTGCATTATGTCAAATTTTTGCCTTTTATTCTTAGGATTTGACATTTTACAAAGTCAGATACCTATAATAATAGTATCCTACATGCTTTATAAAATATATATTCGATTTTAATAGTTATGTTTTTATTCTAACTCATTCGATTTTCATCAAAAATTCGACAACTGCAAAATGAACATTGGTCAAAATTCCAAAATTTGATTTCTTTTTTCGATTTAAATCTTAATATTCTTGATTCTCTATTTCTGCAAAATAATCATAATGTGGAGAAATAGATTGAAAAGGTGAGCAAAACTGTTTTTCATTATCGCAGACTCAAAATTATAGGAAAGAAGGCAATACTTAAGTGTTTCATTAGCCTGATAAAGACTATTATCAAATGCTGCTTCAATATTCTCAATTGTTCCATATGCTGTATCAAGGGTAACTTTAGCAATATCATCACTATATTGCTTGTATTTTATTATTTCCTGATTGTCTAAAAACCTTGAGCTGTTTCATCAAGAAATGTCTTAATCTTTTCATGTGAAATGCGAGTTTCGGGATTGTACTTCCAGTACATATCAATCAATTTAACAAGCCTAGCGCTGAATGGATCTGCTTCCAAGAATTCTTCGTCGTGAATAAATCAATTGTCAACTTTACGTTCTAGAATAGCTGCCTCGATTTGTTGGTCAATAAATTATCAGTCATCGTCGTCATCATTTATATCTGTTAAGCTCTCGTAATAATGTTGAAAAATAATACGATTAGGTATTTCATTCACTTTTTTGACATACTTTTTTAAGCCATCCAGTGTTTTATACGCATCATCATATGGGAAATGTTCCGTGAGCATATAGAAAATTATACCCCCTAAGGAATAAATCTGACTTTGGGGAATTCTGATTGTTTAACACTTCTGGGGCTGTATATGGAATTGTGCCACAAGATTTACGCTCTGAGTTATTGTTTTCGGTTGTAGAATTCCCATGGTCAATGATATGATCAAATGAGCATCAATCAAGATGTTTTCAGATTTAAGGTCTCGATGCTTTAGGTTTGATTTATTCATCATAGTCAGATGTAAAGTGATGCCTTTTAGGATTTTAAGAATTTCTAATCTCTTAAGTATATATCCCTCGTAACCACTGTGTATTATTTCATATAAATTTGGACCTGGGATGTAATCAGTGAGTATCCAAGAACTTCTCTCAGTAGGATAGTTCGTTGATTTATCGTATAATGACGGCATGAATTGATTCCTATGTTTTTCAAGCGCAAATATTTTATTATTCATGCTATCTATTGAATATGGGAAGAATTTTTTCAAGATTCTCGATTGGTCTTCGATTTTAAGTAAAAAACATTGACCATTTCCACCACTGCCTACTAATGACAAAATTTCGACACGTGGATCTTTATCAAAGCATATATTTGTTCGCACTTTCATCTTTTTGAAGTGAGCGAAAATTTGACTAGGTTAATTTTAATATTCAGAAAAATTAAGAAGAAAAATTTCTTATCATCAACAAAGTGAGGATGAAAATATCATCATTTATAACTAATTTTTAATCATGTCTTATTTTTTTTTTTTTTTTTTTGCTGGACCGACACATATTTTTTGTTACACTATAATATATTTTTCAGGATAAATATCTATTTTTCAACAACAATGTCTTTTTTTTTTTTTTTTTTTTTT
>MRSU01004349.1:0-17127 GCA_008369845.1 Trichomonas gallinae | reverse complement strand
ACCCTATGGCGGAATGAAAAAATGGTGCATTTTTTTTGCTCGTGTGTTGGCGGAATAAATCCGCCATGGCACGAGCCTTAGCAAATTGTTTGATATTTGTGCGGTAAAATCATGGTATCGGGCGTAATCATTACTGTAAAGCAAATTGTAAAAATTGCTAAAAAGTTAATATTAGGGTCTGGCATATTTATAAAGGGGAGAATAAAATTATGGGACCTAAGTTGAGTACATGTGACTCAACGGAGATTCAAAATATCAGCGCGCGAAGGTTCTTTGACTCAATAGTTCACAAAGGTGAGGACATTCCGAAGTCAATTCGTGAAAGTTCAAAATATAATAAATTAATTTCAGTTATATTCGAATCATTGAAACGAACACCAGAACTTCAAAACGAAATAGGCATAATGATAACAGGGCGGCACTTGGGGCCGATGTTTATGAAGAATTTACTATTGAGGTTAGATTTTCCAATGCATTTTACGAAGGTTTCGCTTAGAAAATCATCACTTAAGCCTAAATATGCATCAACTGTTGCTGACTTCATAAAATGTATTGGTTCTCTTCAGGAATTTGATGGAAGTGAAAATAGTTTTGGTGACACAGCAACAATCATTATTGCTGCTGCTATAAAGCATCCATCACTCAAAATATTTGTGCTCGAAGATTCTGGAATTAACGAATCTTCAGCAAAAATTATTCGCGATTTAATTAGATATAATAGGAAAATCAATACATTTCGTATAGGCGCGGCCAAATTCTCCGATGAATCGAATACAAAGTTAAATTCTATGATAAAGCAAAACAGATCACTTACAAATTGTGATATCAACGCAAAACTCGAGCAACAGGCTGAATATATTACCACTAGAAATGCATTCATATCAGGAATCGTTGACTCAATTGCAATTTGTCCATTTGATCCAATTTACGGCACAAAAATAAAATCTTTCAAATCTGTGAGCGGAAGAGAAATGATGATTGGCCGTGAGAAGCAACGCATTGCTCTTAAAGGTACAACACTATTCCAGTACTTAGAAGAAACAGAAAAAAGAGCAAATCAAAATCAGATTCTTGATACGAAAATTTCTCGAGGATACAACTTTAGATGTGCGCATGCTGAAATGTGTGGATACAGAGATCGCATGGAGGACGTTTCAATCATATTAAACGATTTTCCAACACATGGCGCAATGTTATTCGGTCTTTTCGACGGCCACGGCGGCCGAGAAGCTGCTGAATACGCATCGCAGCACCTTCCCCTTGAAATCAAGCGCAGATTCGACTCAGATCAAAAAATCAAATCAGTTTTTGTAAATTCATTCACACAGCTCCACATGACAATGAAGCAGACATTTGTATATGTCGGCACTACAGCTGTTATCGCCCTCATTCAGCAGGGCTCACTAGCAGTCGCAGCTGTAGGAGATTCGCGCTGCGTGCTCTGCAGAAATGGGAAGGCAGTCAGACTCACAACAGATCACAAAGCGGATCTACCGGAAGAGCAGCGCTACATAGAGTCCCGCGGCGGAAGTGTTCAGAATGGAAGGGTCAGTGGTATGCTCGCTGTTTCGAGGGCTTTGGGTGATGGACTGTTCGGAGATTTGATAAATCCGACGCCTTGTTTTACACACGGAAAACTCAGCCCTGAAGATTCTTATCTGATCATGGCATGCGATGGAGTGTGGGATGTCATGAAGGACCAAGAAGCTGTAGACCTCATCGCCACGGAAATTGATCCGCTGCAGGCTGCTAAGAAGATAAGGGACAAAGCATACGAGAGACATTCTCAAGATAACATTTCTGTTTTAGTTGTTTTTCTCGCTGAGGCCATGGAAGTCGATGAAGTTTGATTTTGTTATTTTGTTATATTAATTTGTTGTTGTATTTTATATTATAAATTTCATGTAATAATAAAATGTTTCTTTGTGTTTTATAAATCATACCAAACCATCTAAAAATAACTTATTTATCTCACAAACAAGAATTTGCAGAGAAATTCAAATTTCAAATTATTTTAAATTATAGCGAAATGATATTGACATTCGATAATACTAACATTTTAGAATTATTTATTACAAATAATCAGGTCAATTTCATATTCATATATTTTCAAAATTTTAAAATTAGGCTTAAAAACGCTTATTATAGAATCAGTGATTATTTATAGTGTTTTATATGTTATTACCAGCATTTCTGTGAGTAGAAACAAAGATTTCGCAATCACGAATATTGAAAAAACAATATTTTTCATAAGATCGATGACAAATACAGCTTTCTACTATAGTTGTGTACATATTAATGTTTCCGATAACCATCTTCTCGACAAAATTGTGAAAATTTCGCTACGCACCCAGTTTGATTAATATGCAGTGCGCGTTTGACTGTCAAACGTGTAGAATAACACATGAATTAGTCGATGAATAACATTGTTTTTGATCAATTTTGAAAATTTATCCAAAATCAACCGTTTATTTTTATATTTATAAAAACGTGACAAATAGGATCAGATTTTTGAACCTTGCAGATAGAACGAAGTGGGGGTTGAAATTTGGGGTATTTAAGGTTGATAGATCTTACATATGAAAAAATTTAGCGAAATTCGATTTTAACGCTTTTCACTGGAATCGATTTTCTACTTTTCTTGAAAAAATAGAATAGAAATTATTAACATAAATAAACTATACTAGAAAAAAAGAAAATTAAATCAGCCACCTACTTTCTGTTGTTTACATGACAGTAATATCAATTTACATGACATAAAAAAACGAATACTGCATAATTCAAGCCCACGACGTAAAACATCCTCCATGAAAAACGATGAAAAGTTTTGGTCGGATGCATACCCCATAAATTTTACATTCGATTATTTACCATTCAAAATTAAGAGCTCCAGAAAATTCAATCTTTCGTAAAATTAATTATTATTATCTACAGGAAATAAATCAATAACAAAATAAATTTGAATTGTATTATCCAAATCCAAATAATTAATCTATAAATTTGTTCTCGATATATTTCGAATGATTTTAGCCTTCTTTTACGCCCGTATATTTTGATAAGCTTTATCGATTATTTTCCATTCAAAATTTAAATCCATATTTTAAAAATTATTATATATTTTTGTTATATAACTGTTTGAGATGATATTTTTCAACTTTTGCGCCCGTAAATTTTGATAATTTTTATGGGAAATCGCAAAAATTTTTCGTATCAAATATAATGCAGTATTTTGTGATAGCGATTTCGTATTCCACAGAAAAATTTTTGAATTATCATTGACTTGATTACAAGCAAACGCAATATAGAACAATATTTCGAATTCCAAACAGCAGCATTGAATTGAGAGTCTATCAAAATATTGAATAGTGAGGTCATTAATGTCTTTATCTCTCGAAGTCATCCGCCAGCTCCCAAAGGCTGAGCTCCATTGCCACTTAGACGGTTTTTGCCGCCCATCTACCATCATTGAGCTTGCCCACGAGCAAGGAGTCAAGCTCCCAACAGAAGATATCAACGAACTCTCAAAGATTTTGACGGCTCCACCGGACTGCCCAGATCTTGTCACATACCTTCGTTGTTTCGACGCCCCTCTCGATGTTATGCAATATCAATATGCAATCACAAGGATTTTCTACGAAGCCTGCGAAGATGCTTCAAAGGATGGCATCACATACCTTGAGCTTCGTTATGCCCCAGCCCTCCACACACGCAAAGGTTTAAGCTATACACAGATTCTTCAAGCTGCCGTCGATGGCGTCCACATGGCGCAGGCCAGGCTCCCGATCACAGTCCGCATCATCTGCTGCATCATGCGTATGATGTCCCCAGAGGTCAGCAAGGAAGTCGCTGATGTTGCATGGAGGTTCAGAAACTCCGGCGTCGTCGCTTTCGACTTAGCTGGCCCAGAGAACGGCTTCCCACCGCACAAGCACCTCGAAGCCTTCCGCACAATGCGCCAGAAGGCTGTCGGCGTCACAATTCATGCCGGTGAAGCTTTCGGAGCCAAATCCATCGAACTTGCTCTCGGTTGCAACGCTACACGTATCGGCCACGGCACAAGAATCGTCGAAGATGAGAAAGTTCTCCAGCAGGTTATCGATCGCAGAATCACTCTCGAGATGTGCGTCTCATCCAACCTCCAGACAAAGGCCGTCACAAACCTCGACGACCACCCAATCAAGAAACTCTTCGATCGCGGCGTCATCACTGTCCCATGCACAGACAATCCAACAGTTTCCGGTGTCACACTCTCAGGCGAGTATTTCTTGCTCCAGAACAAGTTCGGCTTCAATGTTGAGGAGCTCGTCCGCATGATGGACTACGGCTTCCGCTCAGCATTCGTCGATGAGACACTCAAGCGCCGCCTCAGAATCGAAGCACTCACTAAGACATTGAAGGTTTTGGTCGAGAACAAGATCGACATCACACCAATCCTCAAGAATGCTTCTTACTACACACCAATCGGCCTCATGATCCCAGAACCATTCAAGTTCCCAGCTCCAGTCCCAGAGCTCACACTGAACATCGTCAAGTCCCTTACAAAGGCAGACACAGACACACGTTTGATCGGCTCTGTTCCTCTCAAGATCCTGTACAAGCACTACCAGATCATGCCAGAGCACAAGAAGATCGCCAAGTTCGAGAACTACGAGCAGTTCGAGAAGTACATCATGGACAAGGATGATTTACGCCACGAGAACGCTAAGAAGCTCGCCGTCTCCATCCTCCAGACAAAGGAGGCCATCACAGAAGGCGCAATCGGCATCCTCGACGACGCAATTGCTGACAATGTCAAGTATGTTGAGATCACAGTCGCTCCACAGCGCCATGTCAAGGCAAACCTCAGCGAGCAGGACGTTATCGACTCTATCAAGGAGGCCATCAAGGCACGCGAAGGCAAGATCATCGCCAAGCTTGTTCTCTGCATCAACATTTCGAAGGATTCGCCAGTTATCGGTATGAGACAGGCCGAGCTCTGCGTTAAGAACCCAGACACAGTCGTTGGTTTCGCAATGATTGCACAGGAGCTTACACACGACAACTTCCACTTCTACGACGAAGTCTTCGAATACTTGAGGATTCACTACATCTCTGTCTCAATGTTCGCAGGCGAGAAGGTTCCAGAGTCCGTACAGCTCGCAATCGTTCAGGGCAACGCAAGAAGAATCGCTGGTGGTTTCAAGATCGCTGAGTCAGATTCTCTCCACGAAGTTGCAACAAACGGCATCCCAGTTCTATGCAAGCCATCCGCTAGATTCGCTGATGCTGTTGCTCCAGTCTTCGCTGATAGCAATGTTCGCTCTCTCTACGACTTCGGCGTCCATGTCGCTTACATCTCCGTCCACGGTGCTTTCGACGGAAAGACACGCTCTGAAGAGTTGTTCGACATGTGCCAAGCACAGGGCTTCGGTGCTCTCGAGCTTATCATGATCCTCAACCACGGCTTCTGCTCAATCTTCCAGCACTACAATGAGCTCAAGAAGCTCCAGAACGAGTTCTGGACTGAGACAATCAAGAATATGACAGAAAGAGGCTTCCACCGCTTCCTTAACCCAATCTACCACCTCTAAGGAAAGATTTGAAGCATATTTGGTATTTTTATGCCAGTGCTTTCTTATCTTTTGATTTTTATATGAATATAAATAACCAATTGTGAACTAAACCTTTTTCTTTTTAGGGCAAATTAATAATACTTCGATCAATGCTTTTATAATATAGAGTGTCTGTCTTTTGTTGATGCCAAATGGAAAGATCTGATGAAATTGAACATATCAATTTAGAGATAAAATTCGAATATATTGACTTGGTGAAAACATGCATGCCAAGAACTTCCTGCCGTCGTAATTACTAAAGTACTAGAATCACTATAAAATTTAGCGCAATATATTGCATGGTCTCGCTCCTTTCGAATTCGAATGTCGAAATAATGAGATAAAGTTCAATAAGTGAATAAGCATGAGATTAAAAAAAAAATCATAATTTTGTCCAAACAATATAACAAGAGTTTTTATAATTTGTAAAGTTCTTTGTCGTTGTGAAGTAATGCATCTTCATCTGCTGGATTCTTTGGCTGATAGCTGAACAGTTTCATCATCAAAAAGAAGAGAAGACCAATTCCCAAAATTCCAAGCAAAAGAGTTAAAATTACAGACACATTTCTGAATTTTCTCTCTTTTCTCTCGATGTGGAAAACAGGGCAATCGTCGAATCCCACGATACCTAAACCGCCAAAGGACTTGTACGGATAGTTGTTCTTCACATAGACTTTCACTTGGTTGTTGATATCAAACAAAGTCGCGAACTCAGATGTTCCGCAGTAAGAAAGAGCATCGAGCTTTGACATTCCAGTAAAAGCGTCCAACGAAATCTTGAAAACTGAAGGTGGAATTCTTAGTTTTTCTATTGCAGTGCCTTGGAAAGCCTTGCTCTTTATCTCTAAGAGTGTTTCCGGAAGAATTACTGTCTCTAAATTCGAGCAGCTGTCAAACATGTTCTCGCTTAAAACAGTAACATTCGCAAAACTAACAGTCGATAATTTCGTGCATTTCGAGAAAGCTCCAGCAGCTATGCTTTTAAGCTTGCTGCCGAAGTTTATAGTGTTTAGATAAGGACAGTTGGCGAATGCTTCCTGCTCGATTCTAGCGATGTTTGTCTCGTTCAAATTCAAAGAAGCAAGCTTTGAACTCGAAAAGCTCTGTTTTTCAATCAGTTCAATCGAATTCGGGAAGATTATCTCCGTGATTGATGTGTCCATGAAAGCTGCGATGCCGATTGATTTCAGCTTGGGCGGAAGAACGACAACAGATAGCAAAGCATCGCCTTTGAATGTGTCTGCTGATATATAGAACAAAGAAGCACAAGCTGACATGTCGCAAAAGACTAATTTAGGACAACTCATGAACGCACCTGTGTGGATCTGCTGTATTGAAGCTGGCAGTGTGACTCTCTCTAGCGATGCTAATTCAAATGTCTCTTCGCATATTTCCCTTAATGTTTGCGGAAAATTAATTAAATTCAAATTGCTGCATTTTGAAAAGCAGTGATTTCCTATTGTTGTCACCGATGACTCGTTGAGGTTGATGCCTGTCAGTTGCTCGCAGCCAACGAAGGCTGAGGCTTCTAGTTCTGTTAAAGATTTGCAAATTTTTACATTTTTCAAACCTGTGCATTGTAAGAAGGCAGAGTTGCATATCTTGAATAAGTCTGTGTCGAGAAGATTGATTTCTGTTAAAGATTGGCATAAAGCGAATGCGAATTCATTTATATATTGTAATTTTTGTGAAAACTTAATTTCTTTTAAGTTCTTGCATTTCCTGAAGATGTGCTTTGGGATAATTTTAGTATCCAATGAAGACATGTCAACAGAAGTCAATTGTTGGCAATTATGGAAAATTCCTTCTCCAATCGTTTTAATGGAAGCCAAAAACGTGAAATTCTTTATACCTGTAGACGCGAAAACAGAATTTTCTAGTTTTGAGAACGTAGAAGGCAAAGAAATTCTAATTAAATTTGAACAACCTTTAAAACACTCCTGGTCAAGTGTATCAACACGTGTGTTTGATAGATCTATTGACTCAAGTCTTGCGCACATGTGGAACGCAAATTCGCCGATTTCTGATATGCTTGGAGGGAAATTAATCGACAAAAAACTATTTTCGTAGAATGCGTAGCTGTGGATCTTTTCTATCGTTAACGGTAAACTTACTGCTAAGACACCATTGCATTTGTAGAACGTATGTGTGAATATCTCTGTTATTTTCAATTTCGATAAATTAAATTCATTGATTGTTGAGCATTGAGCGAATGCGTATTCACTTATGTGTGTAACTGTTTCTGGAAATTCCATTGAAAGGATTCCAGACTGCGCAAATGAATAACTTTCGATTTTTTCTAGTTGTGGAGGCAATGAAACAAATTTGATACTCGAACATCCATATACTAGACCTTCTGGTATCGATTTAATTGATGAAGAAGAAAAATCGAGAGACTTGAGAATCGGATTATTCGCAAAAACGTATTTTCCAACACTTTGAAGGTGTTTATCAACAGATATTGTGATTATCTTTGTCCCATATAAAGCATAATCTGCAATATCAACAATTGAATTTGGTAATTTCAAATTTGCAAGAGAAATGCAGTTGTAAAATGTATATTTCGGTAGATTAGTTAATTTTGACGACGATAAATCAACAATTGCGAGGCTAGAACAGTTTGCGAAGCTATATTCTCCAATTTCAAGCAAACTTGCAGGGAAAGTTAGCTTTTTTATGCTAATATTTGCGAAAGCATATGGTAGTACTTTCGTTAAATTGAGTTTAATATTGCCAAAACTGATTGACGACGATATTATTAATTCAGAATCAGTTTGCAAAGCGGCAGTCTGCGAATTTTCCACGCCCAAATGAAACTGTGTTTCGTTTACAATATTCCCTTCAACTTCAATTCCATTTATATTGATTTTAATAAATAGAAGAAATAAACATTGAAGAAACATTATAACAAAATAAAGTATTCATGAAGAAAAACAAATAGAATGAATAAATAACAGATATTTTTATAATTTATCAAACAAATAATTATAAAATAAAATTAATCCAGCGCTAAGAAGGCAGCTACGTTGTCATCTGCTGGAGTACTATAAGACTGCGTAGATGTTAACCGGATAAATCCGATAAAACCAAGAGGCAATAATTCAGTTACAAAACACTCAGCCATGAAGATGTAGAAGTAGCCTGTGCTAAATTCGTTGTAATTGTCGTTATTGCTGTTGAAAATTAACATATATGTTAAGATGCAAATCGGACGCAAGAAAAGAGCGACAATTAAGACCATCAGCATGACAAGGAGTCTTGTTTCAGGTGATTCCCACGATGGACAACATGATTCGAATAATTTATAAATTTTGAAAAGGTAGAACAGGAAAGCAATTGCGCAAGCGACATCTCTGATTGATGCTACAACTGATTCTACAGTGTGAGCGATGACTAAGAAGTCAATTGAAGGAAATGTTGATAAAACCATGAATATGAAAGAAATAAAGAAGAGAATAACAATGGAATAGATCAAAATGGACAAGAATTTCTTACTATTATGATAGAATCCAATTGAATTTTTCTCCAAACTTGAATAACAGACTGAGCACCACGAAAAGAAGATATATGAATATGCAACAGCTGTCATATATCCAGGAAAACCTGTAGGAATGATACTATATATATCCCACGTAGAATATTTATCTTTATCTGTTTTATGTGTGCAACCCACGATTAACATGATTCCAGCTACAAGTAAACCTGCTGACTTAACAAAAAGTGCAATTATATAGAAAACTTGCGCTGATTTTTGACCTTGAATATTATTATCATTAGAAATCGTTTCTTTTAGGGTTCTTAGCACATAGTAAATAGCGAAAATGAGTACAATGATGCCTATTGTTATGTATCCACCCTCCCAAAGTTTTAAATTTTCACCTTCAAAAGGGGAAGAACTCATTATTAAAAAATGACAATGTAAACTTAAAAATTGAAATTGTAAACCTTATATTGACAATGTAAAGTTTTAAAAATGACACTGTAAACTTAAAAATGACAATGTAAAATTGAAATTTGACAATGTAAACCTTTTAGAGACAATGTAAATTTTCACTATTTTAAATTATATAAATACTATAAAAGATAAACCCAAAAACACAAAAATTGGAAAAATGGCATTTGATAGTTATCGTATTTACATGTCAAAAAAAGTTGAAACCATTTTTACGGATAGAACTCGGCCAATCAACAACCGTATCTAGTTAAGCTCTCTAAGTACAACTCGACCTGAAAAGAATAAAAATGGAGACACGATTTTATCCGATATTTTTGCATTGACTTTAAAAATCAAAATTTTTAGTTATTTGTAACCGCTCAGGCCTAGTAAACAATGATATAATGATAAAAATCGATTAATCACGAAATCAAAATTCCTGATAATATATCGAAGGTAAAGGTCCGAAAAATTGATAAAATTAATAAGATCGAAACTTAGCCTTTATTATAAGAAAGTGTGACATAATCGGAAAGCGAAAAGATTTTTTAAAATGGTTAGTATTTTAGTATAAGACAATTGGTTCATTTGGATCGTCGCACTGTTCAATCTTTGGATCAAGACCGAAAACTTGAGCGATGATAAGCTGGAAAAGCTTCTTGACATTGATTGAGTGTGTGTTGGAGCAGTACATGAGAGGAGCGCCGATGGCTGTAGCGAACTTCTTGGCCTTGTTTGTAATTGCGATCTTTTCCTCTTCTGTTTGCTCGAAGTATAAATCGAACTTGTTTCCGACAAGGAAAACGCGTGCAGATGGGTTGCAATCGTTAGCACTCTTGTACCAGTCACGAAGAGCTGTAAGTGAAGTGATGTTCGAAAGATCGAAC
This sequence comes from Trichomonas gallinae, assembly GCA_008369845.1. Classification (NCBI taxonomy): domain Eukaryota; phylum Parabasalia; order Trichomonadida; family Trichomonadidae; genus Trichomonas; species Trichomonas gallinae. The sequence continues at coordinate 6,715 of MRSU01004349.1, read as the reverse complement.
ATGAAAATCAAAACATGAGCACCATCGCAGCAGACAGGAAGCATATCCATGAAGGACTTCTGGCCACCAATATCCCATATAACGATGTTAACTGGGGTGTTCTTGACTGTGATTTGGCGTTCAAGGAACTGGACACCGAGAGTTGCGATGTAATCTTCGCTGAAAGCGCCCTTGCAGTACTTGACCATCAATGTCGTCTTACCTACCATTGATGAGCCAATAAGGGCGATTTTCACTGTGATTGCTGATTCACTCATTTGAGTTTACTCACTTTACAAAAACCGCTCATTGAAATATTTTGTTCAGATATAAAATTCTTTTATTTATGATAAATTGTGCACTTTTAGGTTATATTGGGATAATAGCATACATGGAGCATAAAATTTCAAAAAAATTCATAAAATTCCGTAATCCATTGAGTTATCACTATAAATGGTCTTTAGTGTGCGAAATCTTGTGAAGTTTGCGCAATAAATCAAATTCGGATCTTTTTTTGATTTTTCTCATCGCGTTTAAAGGGTTGCGCCTATTCTCATGCTGTCCATGTATCTGTGCTGGAGCTGCTTTATCTTCCTTTATTATGAAAGACGTATCTTATTATATGGCTGATGAAATATTCCGCTAAATTATGGAAAAATACTCTGTAGATCATCTTACCTTGGCATCATAAATTGTGCCAGATGGTTGAAACAGCTAGTTCTGACCAATTCAAGAATATGATAATTGAGTAATCTGTGAGATTTGTCATACATGCAGATATATTCGATATTTGTCTATTAAATATTATAAACACAGGAGCATGCTTTGCAATTTTATGTTTATTCCATAGAAATTGATATCAAAATTAGAAATTAAGCATTCTATCTATAATATATCATACCTTGCAGCTAACAAATCCATACTATATAGCAACAAAGAATCAAACTCAAGACAAAATCAAAAATATTATCATTTTTTTAAGAATCAAAAGCAATCAATGTGATTGGGTTGTTAATCATTGAACAGTAATTATTTATTCTAATATCAATGCATGAAAAAATATCAAAATATAAAAATTCATCCAAATTGGTTTTTTCGTGCTCATTTTTATTTGAGCATCCAGATGATGAATGTAAGTAAGCCACAGAAGCAGCTTGCGACTAATAAAATTGAATGGCGTAATTTGATCTTGCTAAGATCTCTGAAGAGGAAGCGTGGCTCAAACCATGACTTGAAATCAGTAACATAGCGATAGAAAACAGCACCAGCACCTAATTCGATGAAAAATACTGGCCAAAGTGTGTAAAAGTTCAATAAAACAGCAATTAGAATTCCACCAAATGCATAAAGTGTCGGTAGTCTTGTTCTTGCTAAATTTTTATCGGCATCGAGTGGATTTAAGTTCTTTGTTTCGAATTCTGATATCATCTTAATGACATCGAACTGGATCTTGACAATATAGCCGATCAATCCTAGTGCGGCCAAATAGAAAATACTCGAAATTTTCATCGAAGTAAAATATAATGTCAATTTTTATCAGCATTTTATAAAGGGCTTTCTAAACAATTTAAGGGGATGTTGAGGACAAATTGCAAAAACGGTTTGTCATTTTTGGACATTATGTAAAAATAAACGGTCACTTTAGAGGAATTTTTTATAAAGCGTTGTACACTATGTATTACAATGCAGTTCCTCGTTAATTCGGTGAATTCTGCTCTAAATTGTCCTTATAAATGATAAAATTCATGTAACGAAATCTTTGAAAAAAGACCGTTTATTTTTGCAAATGTGACCGTTTATTTTTGTAATTTACCACTTTTTGTAAAATAAAAATGACGAATGTTGGCAAAAAATGATTCGTTTCATTTCGTTATTCAATAAAATACTTCAAAACCTTCACATCTAATGTTGATTCTCAGGTTTTGCAACAAATTTGGCAAAGTTTTGTTCAAATTATTGCATTCAAAATTGTGATTCTAGGCTATTATTGAATCCACTGAAGCATACCACGACAAACTTGCGTTACTCCAAGAGATAACAAGCAGTCTTTCAAAGAAACACAAAAAAATGAACTTGAGATTAAAATTTCTTTAAATATCATTGAAGATGATTACTTTACATCAATTTGCATCACAATTCGACCAGAAACACAAAGAAGCATAACAAAATCACACCAAATTAAACGCATCACAACATCTCCTTCAGTTTCATGATTAGACGCTTCATATTTATCCTGCAAGTTTGTCTCTTTTCGCCTGTGTGTAAAAACATATGTAAAATAAAGTAAATATTTTACATATGTTTTTTTGTAACTTGTATCTATAAGAATAGGAAGATTATCAAAAATTACATAAAGATTTACATATCAAAATGCAAAAATAACATAAAAATCAAAAATTATTCTTCGCGATTACGATTAAACAATGAGTAGAGGAAGTTTGTTTGTACCTTGATGCTGAGGAGGTTCCATCCACCATTCAAGCCTAATCTCTTTCCGAATGGTTCGAAAACCCAGTTAGAACCAGTTTCATTCTTGAATCTGCTTAATCCCAAGACACCTTCGCCCAATGCGAACATCTGCTGTGCGTGGTGTCTGAGTACTTCATCGATAGCTGGTCCAAGATTGCCTGAATCTGCTGCATTTGTAATCTTAGAAACGTTGTAGTTAAGATTGACGGCTGCCTGTGTCGCCAAACTTGTCTGGTTGAATTTTACACCGCCAAGCATAATCAAAATATTAGAAAGATCCGATGCTTGGAAATCAGTTATTGGAGCATATCTTTCTAGAGCGATTTTTCCGTCGCTTGCGAGGATATTTTGTGGGGAAATGTTGGAGATAACGAGATTATGGGTGAATAACATCCTGGAGAAGAATTCCGAGCAACTTTTCGCAATTGAATATGTTAATTGTTTTTCTGGAAGTTGCTGAGGCTGCCTGGCTGTAACCATGACATTTCTGCCGCAATATTGCATGATTGGCGGTGGAACAGTTATTGGTAAACCAAGTCTATTAACATTAGAGATCAATAAATCATGGCTTTCGTCAGTATTGATCCCAAATGACTCCAAAATCTTGCGGCGCGCGCTGATTTCTTTGGGAATGTTCCACGTGAATCTGTTGATGAATGAGTTATATAGGTTCTGTGGAACTGTCATAAATGGAATCGCATTTAAGATAAATTGCAAAGCTTTGAATGGTAAAAGATCTAACTGTCTCATTCTTTCGATATGTGGTGGAAGAATCGTAATAGTGACGCGTGTTCCGTCTCTAAAGATTGCATCTCTCTTGATAATCGTTTGTGAGCCTGAAAGGCTTGAAGAAATTTTGCGAAAAACGTCAAAGAATTCATATCCTGTTTGGTTTTCGAATAAGTTTTTGATTGACGCGATTGTTATATTATTTTCTGAACGCTCGTATTGTGATTTGCGAACGGGGTAGTTATTTGTTATAGCAACGAATGCAGCAGTTTTTGCGTTTGGAGGAAGAGCTAATAAAGAATTCGCGAAAAAGTCGCGCATTTCTTCATAAACACCTCCATTTAAGCGAAAAGTCATCATAGTTCTCTCATAAAATCGCTGTTTTGAAGCTAAACTATTTAAAACACGCATATTTGGATTCAATTTTTCAAAAATCTGGCAAATTCCCATATCAACAGCTGACAATCCAATAGTTCTTGTAAGCCTAGTGATATTGAAAACGGACGCGATTATCTGACGAATGAGATATTTCGAGTTTCTATTTCCGAGCAAATACCAGTGAAATGTGTTCGTGCCAATTGCAGTACAAACATTGGCCCCTGTGTCGCCAAAAACCGTCTGATTTCTGGCAATATAATCACTGGAATAGTATTTTAAGAGATTTTTCGCAACTTTCATCATTTTGTTGGTTTATTTTATTTGTAAATTGTAAAGTGTCAAAATGTCAAAAATATTTCACAATTCTACAAAACCATACATATCTACACTATAATGAATAGCTCAATATACATAAAAACCTATTAGTTCATGTTTTAATATAACAAGCATGATCATATACTAACATAAGAGGATATATCATTAATATTTTGTATTCAAAATGGAATTAGTAACTATTCTATTAATGTATTATATATTGTAGCTGGAAATTATGACCGAATACGCGTTAAAATGAATAAGTAATCAATTTTGTAGATTGAAAATTTTATGAAGATTTTTTAATAGGAGTATTTCGCGTTATATGATGTAGTACATGATATAAAAATGATTTGTCATTGAAAATGCATGAATTCACGTTGTTGACATCGATTGGATGAAATAGAAAACAACTTTGGAAGCTAAAAATGTTTGTCTGTATGTCAAATACTTCTTAGTGATCCTTTTTGTTGTATTTTGCTTTATTGAAATCATGTTTTTTAATAATATTAACTCGGATATTCTTGATTGAATCAGTTACGCTCGAAATAATATAACGATTGTTGTGGCCTATGCTATAGCAATGCATCTGTATGTGTTAAACTGAGATTGTCTTGACCTTGTAAAGGAGCTCTAAACGAAATCTGGAAAAACGAGTGATGAGAAACTACGTTTTTATTCTTGATTTTTTTGGATTTTTCAAATTTTTCTCTAAAAAATGTAGGATTATCGAATATTCATATAAACAGATAGATTTGATTTTAGCTACTGAGTATGAATATAACAATAAAAATACGGAATATGGTAAGGAGTAAGAAAAATATTTTATTTTAGCCTTATAAGTCTAAATCGATGCACTGAAGTAATATGCATATGTAAGAGCTAAAGAAACATAGTAATTTAAAGTAGTCATACACGTAAGTTGTCGTTGAAATATGCAGAATTTTATGTTGATATTTTATTGTAATCCGGATATATTGACAACTGATACGATGATTGTATTTAAATCAATGAACAATACTTGTCTATGGATCATTTTATTCCATTTATTAAATTACAAAATATGTCCCGAATCTTGTATACATTTCCTGTCTCATTTTTACTGATTCCAGCATAGTAATCGATGGTTTACCGTCAGATTCTAGTTTGACCTAAAAATGAAGCTGAGGAAATTAAACTTTAATAGAAATGAATCATTTGGACAAGGAAATGACTCTGTTAGATCGTAAAGGTTTGGCGGAGAATCAGTTTGTCGTGTAATGAATGATTACAGCTTTAAAAAGTTTTTTGGAGATTTTGTGGCAAAAAGTGACTAAAATAATGATTCGGAAAAATGGAAAAACATTACATCATAAAGAGCCATTATTTCGTTCTTCTGACTACTGGGTTATCTACGTGGTTCTTTCTGTCTCGCTGGTTTTCCATATTTTCAGGTTTTCTTTCCCTCCTATCCTGACTAATCAAGAGAAAGAACTTCTCGAAGATTTCAAACTGTTTTCGAACGGAAAAATGCCACTAGACAACAAGCCAATATCGGGAAGATGCCTGTTATATATACCATACGCATTCATTATTAAAAATCAAGATGAAAGATTACATTTATGGAAATACTTGAGAATGATCAATGCAGTTATCGGATCTATTTATCCTGCTGTCATTACTGCTTCAATTCTCCTATCAAAATATAATGCTTTTTCTGCTTTCACCGTTGGATTAATTTTGTCACTCGATGGTAGTAGCTTAGTTGCAACAAAACTATATTCGACTGATTCACTTCTATTATTATTCATTTCATTGACAATTTTAACAGGAATCTTATCGAAACGCATTAAAAAGACATATATTACAGAAATCCAATCGATTTTCGTTGTTTTAGCTTGCGTGACAGATAACTTAGGTCTGATTGTTTTCTTTTACGCAATTTTCACAAATAATAGAAATGCAAAGGCGATTAAATCAGTTGTATCGATGTTTTTAATATTCCTTACACTCGAATTAATCCTTAAATCCCAGTTTTCAGACGAAATCAAATTCGAACATTCACAAGATTCGTTTTTCCAGCAGATTATGGCTACAGTACAAGCTATCAAGCTTCAATTCAAGCCAGTTGGTGACTTTATTACTGCTTTTTACTGGCCATTATGCAAATTAAGACCAGATCCGCTTTGGAAGAACGAAGAGATCGATAATGCACAGAGATTGGTTGCTGTTCATAACATACCAGTTATTATTGTCGTATTTATCTCCTGCTTGTTAGGAATCCTCCACAAAGAGACAATTTTCTTTTGGATGGCTTTAGTATTCACATGGGCATTCAAAGAATTACATGTTATGAACTACCATGTCACACTGATGTTAGGAGCTTTCTGCTTAGCACCAGTTATCGAGGATTTCCATGAAATCATGAGATCAATGATGTTGATCACATTCATTGTCGTAGCTTTCCTCTTCTTCTCAGTCTTTTTCCCATGGATATTCGCCATTGAAGTTGATATTCAGTATGATTATACAATGAATATTTGGGGAATGATTTTCAATCAGTAAGTATTTCTATATTAAACATATTATTTACCTGTTTCATTAATCCAGCACTAATTTTAATTTTTACCGTTATTTTTTTATTGAAATGCAAAAATATTTCGAAAATAAAAAAACAACTGATAAAGCCAAAGAGGCATGATGCTTATGACAGATAAGTCAACCCTTATTACTTTATCTAGTTGTTGAAAACTGGAAAGCAAAATGTTTTGTATTAATTATATTTCAAAAAGAGAAAAAATGGTCACTCTGGGGTTCGAACCCAGGCCCTCGCGGACCAGTGCCTTAAACTGGCGCCTTAGACCAC
>MRSU01004343.1:0-16711 GCA_008369845.1 Trichomonas gallinae | reverse complement strand
ATCTGTGTTGTGTAAAACTTTTGCACCATCAACATTCGTCCGTTAAAATAAGGTTATTAGTTTCCATACCTTTTTATTTTCTTCAAATGTTAGTAATAAAGATTTTGTAATCATATAAAACCGCAGGAAACCTAATACTGACTCTATTTACTCAATAAAACGAAAATTAACCAAATTTAATCAATGAAATTTCTTCATTTTTAAGGAATCTTTCATATATGACTCAATATATATGCAGCCCTTTGACATATATGGCAAATAAATTGAAAATATGTTTAATGTAAATTTAGACGGTAGATCGATTTTTTTCACTTTTTTTCATCCTTGGTCATGGCTATCGCTGCTGTTCTCAACCAGGACTTGGAAAAGTTGATAGACAACCAAGTGTGATAAAAGTATACTTCAAATTGTTTATCATGGTCGCTATAATGGATCCTTTGATCAAAATTTTCGACAAGATTATTTGTGAAAACACAAACATCAAATTTTCTGCCCCAAAACATGAATACAGACATATTATTACATCAAACTTTGAAACCTCATTAGAAACCTATACATTAAATTATTAAATTTCGCACTTAGAAAATACGTTTGGGTTAAAATATACCCTCTGAAAAACAAATACAGTAATACTAATGACATAGATTTAGTAGTTTTCAGAGAAATCGTACGGAGAATTTTCGAGATCCGAAAATAAATTTCCAAAAAATGAATGGTTACCTACTGACATCCATCGTTTCATGTGTATGTCCTTCTTTTCGCATTAGGTTATCGACTTTATCGAAAACAAAGACACAAAATCAAATAATTTCAAATCTAGGAAATTAAAAATGCTTCTATACATATGCTTTCTTTATTATACACTTCTTCATCAAATAAACAATTTTACATATTTTTATAAGCAATTTCATAAATATATATCAAATTTTCAAATATTGATTACTCATAAGATCTAAGTTGAAATTATGTTAGGAAATTAATAATATAATAAATCTCATTGAATGTATTACTCCAATACTGCTTTTAGTACTCAAAATTTCGAGTTTTTAAGAAAAAAGCCCATTTTTAAAAACAAAATAATTAAAAATATGTGAAATTCTGTACATATTTTTCTCTGTCCAATTCTTTCGAAATTTCGGTATGAGCATCTCTATGACTATTCACACTTATACACGAAGTATGGCCGAAAAATTCGAGTTTTTAAACGTGCAATAACCCATTGAGAACGTTTTGCATTTGATAATTGAAACTCGGCAAACTATGATAGAAATACGAGAACATTCTCAGATTTCATTTGATTTGTTATTTTGCTCAGCACTTGTCAAATTTGATCAAATGTCGTCACTTTTCTTAAATATAAAATATTTTTTATTCCGAAGCATGAAAATAATCACGTAATTTATCGTATATTTTATGAAGTTAACCGCTCATTTTCGTATATTTTGAGAGATTATAGATTTTCTAGATGGAGAACTAGTATGGAATCGCTTACTGATCAATATTCTTATGATTGGTTGACCCATCATAGAAAAATATATTAAAAAACAATAAAAACATTTTAATTCAATAGTGTTATATACAAAAAGCGACAAATCAATCATTTTAGATAATTTTTCTTTCAAAATCGTAATGACCTCACTTTCTCCTTGCCTTTTGTTATATTGACATAGTCTAATAACAACCGGAGCGAGAAATTCAGATAAACGATACACACTCAATCCATTGTAAACCTAACTAATTTGGTTTACAAATTCTCATCGTTTTCTTGAAAATTGAATATAAAACGCTGATCGGGGTTCATATCATATCACATCTTTGATCGATAATGTCTCTTAATCAGCAATTAAATAGATTTGCGTCCAAGCTCGTCCCTATGGACGGAAATGCTGCTGCGGCGCATGTCGCGTACCATATGTCTGAAGCGTCCTTCTTATATCCAATCACACCATCTACTCCGATGGGTGATCAATACGACAAGTGGTCGTGCGCTGGTAAGAAGAATATTTGGGACAGAGTTCCAATTGTTCGCGTACTCCAATCTGAAGCTGGCGCGGCTGGCGCATTGCACGGTGCTGCTTCTGTTGGTGCTTTCACAACAACATTCACTGCGTCTCAGGGCCTCCTTTTGATGATCCCGAACATGCTTAAGACAGCTGGTGAACTTTGGCCAACGGTTTTCCACGTCGCTGCTAGAGCAGTTTCAACTCAGGCTCTTTCTATTCAGGGCGACCACGCAGATGTTATGTGCGTTAAGAACACCGGCTTTGCCATGCTCGCTTCTTCAACAGTCCAGGAAGTTATGGACCTCGCCGCAATTTCTCACATGTCAACAGTCGACTCCGAAATTCCGTTCGTACACTTCTTCGAAGGCTTCAAGCTCTCTCACCAGATCGACTCCATTGAGCCAATCACCATCAACCAGATGAGAGCTTTAATGCCATTCGATAAATTGAACGAAATCCGCAAGCGCGCTCTTAACCCACAACACCCAATTATCCTTGGTCACTCCCAGGGCCCAGATGCTTATTTCCAGACAGTCGAACTTGCCAATAAGTACTATGACGCTATCCCGAAGATTGTTCAGGGCAATATGGATAAACTCGCTAAGCTCACAGGCCGCCAGTATCACCTCTTCGATTACTATGGCCATCCAGAGGCTACAGATATTATTGTCTGCATGGGTGCTGCCGCTCCGGTCATTAAGGAGACAATTGACTTCATGAACGGCGACAAAGTCGGTCTTGTTATCCCGCACCTCTTCCGCCCATGGTCTACAGAAGATTTCATCAAGGCTCTTCCAAAGACAGTCAAGCGCATATCCGTCCTCGACCGCTCCAAGGATCCAGCCGCAGAAGCTGAACCACTCTTCCTCGACGTCGCTTACACATGCAAGCAACTCAACCACCCGGCCAAGATCGTCGGTGGCCGCTATGGTCTTGCTTCCCGTGAATTCACACCACAGCACGCTAAGGCTGTCTTCGACAACATGAGATCCGAAAAGCCAAAGGAGCACTTCACAGTCGGCATTACAGATGATGTCACACATCTCTCACTCACACCAGGCAAGCTCCCAGGCTTCGGACCAACAAAGCGCTCAATCCAGGCCATCTTCTGGGGCCTCGGTGGCGACGGCACAATCGGTGCTAACAAGGCTGCCATCAAGGCTGCTATCGACGTCATGGGAATGCACGCTCAGGGCAACTTCTCTTATTCTGCTGACAAGTCCAACTCTCTCACACGCTCTTACCTCAGATTCGACTCAAAGCCAATCACGGCTCAATACACAATCATGGAGGCACAGTTCGTCGGCTGCACACTCCCAGCTTACGTCCTTAAGTACCCAATGGCTGACAAGCTCGCCCCCAACGGTTCCTTCTTCCTCAACTGCCCATGGAACACAATCGAAGAGCTTGAGAAGAACCTTCCAGCCAAGTTCCGCCGCCAGCTTGCTAAGAAGAACGCCCGCTTCTTCATTTGCGATGCCACAGCTGTCGCTGAGAAGTGCGGAATGCACGGCAAGATCTCTACAATCGTCCAAGCATGCTTCTACCAGCTCTCTGGCCTCCTCGGCGAGGACTGGCTTAAGGTCACAGACAAGTGGATCGAAAAGGAGTTCTCCAGACTCGGCACAAAGGTCGTTGAGAACAACAAGAAATCCGCAAGAGAGGGTGTCAAGGCTCTCAAGGAAATCAAGATCCCAGAGTCATGGGCTACAGCAGTTGATGCTCCAGGCCAGTTCAAGGACCACAACTTCATCTCCTTCCTCAAGGAACCAACACACGAGAAGCCAAAGGTTATTGCAGACGTCATCGAACCATGCGTTTCTACAGCTGGTGCTGGACTTCCAGTCTCTGCCTTCCAGCCATGCCTTGGTGGTGTTTCTCCACTCGGCACATGCAGCTGGCTCAAGAAGGGCCTTTCTCCACGCGCACCTTCTTGGGATGAGAAGAAGTGCATCCAGTGCAACATGTGCTCATGCACTTGCCCACACTCCGTCATCCGTCCATTCCTTCTCGATGCAGAGGAAGTCAAGAACATCCCACAGCAGTTGAAGGATCTTCCACTCCTCAATGCTAAGGGTGCTGATGTCAAGGGCTACAAGTACAAGATCGAAGTTTCTCCATACGACTGCGTTGGCTGCGAGCTTTGCGTTAATCACTGCCCAGCAGATGCCCTCCACATGCAGGAGATCCGCTCAGACAAGGGCCAGGAATGGGCTATCCACCACAACGATATGTTCATCTGGCTCAATGACAAGGTCAAGAACCACGGCGACCTCATCAAGAACAAGTACAACATCCGCGGCTCTCAGTTCCAGAAGCCAATGATCGAATTCCCAGGCTCCTGCGAAGGCTGCTCAGAAACAATGATCACAAAGGTCATCACACAGCTCTTCGGCAAGCGTATGGTCATCGCCAACACATCCGGCTGCTCATCCGTCTGGGGTGGTGCCTTCCCACGTATTCCATTCACAGTCGACGAGCACGGCCGCGGTCCAGCTTGGGCTCGTTCTCTCTTCGAAGATAACGCCGAGTTCGGTTACGGTCAGGCTGTCGGTATGGAGCTCCGCCGCTGCTACCTTAAGGACGACGTCGACGCCTTCCTCGCTGATGCCAACAAGACGAAGAAGGTCTCTTCTCAGCTCGTCGACCTCCTCAAGGAGTGGTCCGAGAAGTGGCTCGATGGCGATGAGTCAGTCAGACTTGAGCGCCCAATTCTTAAGGCAATTAAGGAGAACATGAACGACGACCTCAAGAGAATCGTCGAGAACAACGATCTCTGGGTCAAGCCATCCAACTGGATCCTCGGTGGTGATGGCTGGGCTTACGATATCGGCTTCAGCGGCCTCGACCACATCATGAACTCTAACAAGAACTTCAACGTCCTCATCTTCGATAACGAAGTTTACTCCAACACAGGTGGCCAGCAGTCCAAGGCTACAAACATCGGTGCCGTTGCTCAGTTCGCTGCCAACGGTAAGGATACACCAAAGAAGGACCTTGCATGGATGATGATGAACTACGGCAACGTTTACGTCGCACAGTGCGCATTCGGCACACAGAAGGAGATGAACCACTTCATCAAGTGCCTCAAGGAAGCCGAGTCATTCAACGGCCCATCTCTCATTGTCTGCTACTGCAACTGCATCCTTCACCACATCCGTGGCGCTCTCGGCGCTGGTGGTAAGGGCGGTATCACAGCACAGAGACTCGCTGTCGACTCTGGCTACTGGCCACTCTTCTCATACGACCCACGCCGTGAGAAGGAGGGCAAGAACCCACTTGAGATCGTCTCCAAGACACCAGATGAGAAGAAGCTTGACCAGTTCCTCGACATGCAGGTAAGATACAACTCCCTCAAGAGGACACATCCTGCTGAGGCTGAGAAGATGCGCGCAGGCATCCACAAGCAGATCGTCCTTAGGTACAAGAAGTACGTCAACCTCGCACATGTTTTTGAAACAAAGTGAAAGTAGGATTTGAGTGTATTAAAGTAAATCTTTTCTTTAAAATGTCCTTTAGCATTCATTATCTACTATTTTAAAAAATGACTAAAACACTACCAGAAAACTCTCAATTGTTGTTAAAATGGAATTGTCCAATTTCTTGTTGAGCAAGGTGCAGATACCATAATTATAGTTTTCGCACATTTTTAGGACACTTACACGCCCGTAGAACTTTGATGCACGCAAAAGTTTAAAAAACAAGCAAGAAGTACTAATGTTATTTGACAAATTTATATATATATTTGACGTGTAAAGAGTTAATTTTAAATTTGTCAATTTTTTTAATTCAGTACATGACAAAAGATGTCATTTACATGTCAAAAAATAATCGAAGTTTGTCACTTTTATCAAATACTAACAAATTAAATGAATGAGGGCAACATTAGTTTTCCAACAGAAACAGAAGTGAATAATAAACTAAAAGAGTCAACTCTCTCTGCCGAATTCATGAATTCGATAAATGAAGCATTAGGTAAAATAATTTCGTTAAATTCACGCCAACCCCCTCAAAAATCAAATACTTTCATCGAAAAACTCGTACCATCAGTATTATCAGCGATTCTTATTGACAAAAAGCTGCCTTCTGACCTCGAAGAGCTTGCAATGACATTTTTGCACAATTACGTCCAGGTTATATCCGTTATTGACTTTACAGGCAAATTATTCAGTGGCATTGCTAATGTCATGCCACAGGAATACCACGAGTTTAAAGCTTTCGAGTTTTCTCCATCAAATTCCGAAAATATGATCGAAGTCGAAAGTTTGGACGAGTTTTTGCAGCCATTTGTCAAAGATTTCAGCGTGTTTCAACGTAAAACTCTCGAAGAAGTATATAATACTAAATTACTACCAAGTTTTTTTGCTTATTGCAAATCTGATCAATTAACAACTACAACAATTTCTGGTTTTGTTCAGTTCATTCGCTGCCTTTTCAACTTATTGAAGCCAAAAGTCGCTAGTTCTGTATTAGAACAAGTAATTACTGCTTTTATTCCGCATTTAGTTAATAATCCGGACCTTCAAATAGGCCCACACTTTATTTTCGAGCTTACAACGCTGTTTCCAGGCATAGTTAGTGCATTGCTGCCTCCACTTTGCGAAATTTCCAAGAAACAAGCAACATCGCAATCAATAATACAAAGCGTAATCGAGAAACTGCCGCAATCACTCGAATCAGAGATAGTAAAGAACACAGTCATAGACATTCTCGCACAGACCTGGTCATCAAAGCATCCAAAATTGATTCAATCATTGGCTGCTTTTTTACCAAAGATCGGGAAAAACGTTCCATTCACAGCAGTGGACATTTTGAAGCTCATATCTCAAAAGAACGCGTTCGATGAGTTCCATTCTGCGACTATTACGAATTTGATTCAAAATCTTAAGGAGCCAGCTGATCCAATCGCGGATTATATGATAACTTCTGATCATTTTAATGCCCGCATAATTATTGCACTCATTGACGTGTTTAATTTGCAAAATCCAATTTCATCTGTTTTATTTGAGCGTTTGATGCGTGATCAGGACAAAATATCGCCAAATCTAATGAAATCTCTGACAATGAACGAACATTTACGCCAGCAGATTAATACAGCAATGGAAAATATGGAAAATTTGAATATGATCAAAAAAATTGCTCATTTCTACAAGAACGCACCATATCTCAAAGATACAAGCAATTTTCTACAGCGCCTTGCAAATGTTTCGATTTTAAAGCCAGAATTGTTGCCTTATTTAGATATGTTCTCGAATTTGATTCCAAACATCGAAATAAAGAACTTGCTAATTACCATGTTCAAGACAATCCTTCAGAGCCTGTTTGACGCCAAAATTAACGTTCCACCAGGATTAATTCGAATTTATTCTCATTGGCTGGCGCAAACTGAAGCAGTACCTGAGAAAGAGATCATTGCTTTACTATCTAAAGTGGACTACTCGAAATGTCCATCAGCTCTTCCGATTCTCGTAGATATTGTCGCTGAACGCGCAAATGAAAGAGAATTGATTGAAACATTCATTTTCAAGATCGCCAATGACACAGTGAAGCCGAAACTGGCTAAGTGGGCTGTCAGTATCATATTTAGAACTGTTCATTCAAAATCTGATTTGGTTCATAAGATTGTTGAGCTTTTAGTTAGTCATCTTTCTGATCCAAACAAGGCGGATAATGCGGCGAGAATGATCTACGAGTCTGTTCTCTATGAGAGCGACTTTTTCGATTGCAAATCTCCTCAATCTTTGTCGCAGCAGTTCTATATCAAGGAATTACTCAAGAAAATCACACTCACGTTCCATCCTTTCCATTCAACACGCCATTTATACTGGAAAGTTGCAAAAGATACAAATCAGAACTTAACAAGCTTCGATTTGTTCATAGAAGAGAATGGACAGGAAACACCAATCCTCTATGGAATGCCAATGACAGATTTTGCATTTTCATCATCAAAAAGAATCAAATTAATCACAAAATCTGCTGAAAATCCATCCAGATTCAGTATTGAGCCAATATTTACAAGAAAACTTGCTCAAATCGGTATAAAACCGATGATAGAAATATTAGATTTCTTGACACCAGAAACAGAAGGAATTTTCCAGGTTTTGATGCTTTTAACACCAGTTCCTAAGTTCACACCGCAGAATTCGCTCCAAAAAATCGTCAATGGACGAGGAGTTAATCCAATTGAATTTGTAGGCAGCTCAAAGGTCCTCCCATTCGCCATAGCTCTATCAGAAAATCCATTAACTAACGATGAGGCTCAAGGAATTGTCGAAGTTCTGGTCATGTCTCCATTAGATTATATTTCTATGAGTATTGCTGCTAAATATTTACCAAAACTTATCCATGAGTTCACATTTACTTCGGACATAGTCAGACGCGGCTTAATAATGTGCAGAAGCGTTCCTTGCAGAGAAGTTCTCTGTGAATTAGCCAAAAAGGCATCATCATCACCAGATCCATTCATAGCATGCATGTCTGATGCAATTAAACCAGCAAATAGGGCAAATACACGTCAATTTTTCGAAGCATTGAAAACTTTTAAACTTTCTGCTGATATTTTCACTCAATTCTTCGAAGATTTGGTGCAATACGAGGATTCTTATTACTCAGAACCAGACGAAACATTGATTCAATTATTATCTTTGATTCCAAAATCTGATTCAAACGTAGAACTCGTTATAAAGAGGTTATTCATGATGCCTACAGTCAAGAAACCAATTGCTCCATTTATTATGTCGAAAGAAGCAAGAGAAGCCGCATTTAATTTCTTACAGACGAGCCAAGCAACAGCAACAATTCTTAGCTCAGTAGAACTCCTTCCTTCTGTCCCATCTGTTTATCTTAAGTTCTCAGACGACTTCACATATAAAGCACGTTCAGGATTATACAATTTAGGTTCAACTTGCTACTTGAATGCAGTTTTCCAGTGCTTGAATGCATGTTCTAACTTCTCAAACCAGCTGATGAGCCTTGAAGGCGACGATTATCCGCCATTCGTGAACCAAATTCGCGAACTTCTTGCAAAAATGCGCTACACGGTAGAAATGTCTCTATCTGTTCGCAATTTCGTTGAGACACTGGACAGTTTCAACCCGGACGTACAGGAAGACGCCCTTTGGTTCTTCAACGGATCAATCATCGGAAAACTCTCGAAGTTATTGGGCCCTTCTAAAGACATAACTACAGAATTTCAGGGCGAATACGAGCAGAAGATCTGCTCAATCAATGACGGAAAAGAGCTGAGCACAGCCCAAAACTTCTTCTACAACTTAACAATACCAATCAACGACTTGACAAACCTCGATGACGGATTCCACAGATATTTCAGCGGCTACAACGTCGACTACAAAGACGGCGAGCAGAATCTAACAGCGATCTGCAAGCCGAGGATCACAAAATGGCCTAATTACCTAGTCATTCAATTAGAAAGATATGATTATTCTAACGAGAACGATTTGAGGATCAAACTCATTCACGAGTTCATGTTCCCAATAGCACTGGATCCAAACAGGATTTGTCTCGGCAGCGACTCTGTCCGCTGCGACTCAGGTTACTCATTAGCTGGTGTTATCGTGCACGAAGGTGATGTTGACGCCGGCCACTACTTTGCTATAGTACAAGGCGAGGACAGAGAGTGGTATTATATCAACGACCACAACGTTGAGTACTTTGACGTGACTAAAATGAAGCAGTGGGCTTTCGGCGTCGCTGAAAACACGTCAGCTGTTCGCGAGAAAGTGTGGACTGGCTACATGTTGTTCTACAAGAGAATTGACATCAAGGCAGTTCAGCCAAAACTCTCCACAACTCTTGAAGAACTTATTGACGTTTCGAACAACGAGCATTGGCCGTCATCTGTCTTCTTCTCGATGCAATTCCTCGATTTCGTCATGAAACATGTCAAAGCTTGCAACTTTTCACAGGAATCTATCACGCTCGCGTTCATGTGCTTGTTCAGAGTCACTGTCATTAAGGAAGAGTATCTCTCCAAGTGGTGCAACTTCTTCGAGGGCTCAATCCTTAATAACAAGGAGCGCTGCAGGTTCTTCATCGAGTTGATTGGCAAGAAACTCGGCAAAACATTTTCAAACATCATATCGATTTCTGATGCTGCACTTAATAACATTTCTAATGTCATCAACAAAGCTCTGGATAAACTAATGGACGAGTCGAAACCGATTATTACACTGATAAGATGCACAGATGAATTCGCTCATAAAAGATCAGCGAGCTTCACCCTCGATATAATAACTAGAGTCACAGATTTCAGCATCGACTGGGAGAACGAAGAAGAGCTTTTATTATGCATCATCTCTTTCCTTGAGAACGACAGCTTGAAGGAAGTATTCAAGGGAATCTCAAAGGCTCATTCAACTGCTTTCGCGAAACTGATGTTGCCAATTCAGCAAGTTTTGATGTCGAAATCTATAACTGCCCCGATTTTCGCGCTTTTTTCCATCGGAGGAATCAACAGGCTTTCTAACAGCGCAAGGAAATCTGACCAGTTCATAGAGCTTCTTCAGAGAGTCGCCAAGATGAGGCCGTCGATGTACAGAGACCAAAGCCACGCAACACAGCAGACTAAGCAGATTTTGCAGCAGATTACAATTCCGACAACAGAGGATTCTGACACTTTCTTCAGTGTCCCACATATCGATACAACATTCCTCTGGCAGAAACTCTCAGACTGCATTCTCTCTGCGGACGAAAAAGAGCGCATTGCTGCTGCGAGATTCATGATGGACAACATTGGAGAAATTCACGAAAACGTCAGAAATTATTTCGAATTCGGTTGGGCAGAAGGCGAAGACGTGCCAACATCAAAGATCGTCGAATCAACTTTCCACCAATACATTATCTCGCACATTCCAAAGTGCGTGCAGCTGCTGACAACGGAGCCAAAGAGATGCACTGAATATCTTGACGTTTTGTCAGCTGTTTCGATTGCTGCTCCCTGCAGTTTATCCACAGAGCTACACAAAGTTTTCAACGCAATCAATGTAGTCAAGGAAGAAAACATTTTGAGCAAGCTGCTGACTTGCATTGTCAGAGTCATACAATACAGGAAATCGTTTATATTGACAATTGATGATGAAATAATCGGGAAGCTTCTTTCGTTGAATATTTGCGGAACCATTCCTCTCTATTTCATCATCCAATGCAAAGAAAAAGCTAAAGGCACAAACATTCTTCGCGCCAACATCGAATACTTCCTCAGCGTTGAATCAAGCGAGTCGTGTTCTCTCCTCGCTAAATATGTATCTGAATACGGCGCTTTTTCATATGATGTTCCTAAAGAAGGAAAAGGATTTGAGCAAGTCGAGTTAGCTGTAGCACTCTGGGAACACGATAAAAGCAAAAGAGATAGTTTGCATCCATATATTGAGTCCCTGATCAATGGAGTGAGACAGATTCCTCTGATTATGAAACTCGAAGCAACAAAGAAAGCTCTCGAAATCCTCGAAGCATAATGATTTGCAATAGCAATTTATTACTTGTTTTATTAATAAATTTTCATATTATTTTATTATATTTCAATGCGGTTCTTCATGTCGAGACTCAGAATAAAGTGCTTCAAACATTCAGACAACTGATCCTGATCAAGAACTTCGAAGAGTATGTCGATCGTGATCACGTGTGGGATGGATTGAACACAACCAACTGGGTCAAACTCCATTAAACATTTTTTTAAAAAATGAAAAATGTTGGTAAATTTTAAAAAGTGTCAGTAAATTTTTAATTAGTTATATAACATTTATGTGAAAATGATTCATTTTCTGAGTGAATATAATAATATACACAAATATTTACTCAACACATTTCTTAGTATTTTCTATGAATGATTCTGCGGCCTTCTTATATTTGTCATATTGCATCAAATTCTCGAAGTAAGAAACGAGGCCTTTCGCTATGAACTCCTTGCAGCACTGCGGGTAAGCGCTCAGAGATACAATCACTGTAATCGCATCTGCAGCATGCTGCTCGGAAGAGAGCAAGTCAATAAGTGGCTGAATGAAAATCATATATTCTTGTGCGAATCCAGCCCGCGCCAAACTATCCATAGTCCTCAAAGCGATGGAGAAGTTTCTTGGGTTCTCACTTTCTATTGTTACTTCCAAGTAAGTCTTGAGGAACCCATTCATCGACAATCTTGTGATAAGTGTTGCATTGGGATCTGCCCTTCTTATAGTCTGAGAGATGACATAATGCATGTGCTTGGAGTCCTCAAGGAATGCTGCCTTTAAAAGAGCTGGGAACTCATTGAGACCAATAGCACGCTGCCTGTACTCCATCTGCTTGAATATCGCCATGAAAACTCTGAACGTTTCAATCGGATTGTCTCCGAATCCCGTCAGCCACAATGTGTTGTTCTCGAGCATGAACTCCGCGCCTTTGCTCGTTGAAGCCATGTTGAGGATAACAATCCAGGCCTTAGATGTAACCTTCGTGCGCTGGAGGAGACTGCTGAGGAGGCTTCTTGAAGGCGGAATCTTCGAAATTCTCAGCAAAAGCGACATGACAGATTTGTAAAGTTCATCATCTCTCAGATGATTTGCTGCTCGCGTGAAATCAATTCCATCGATGTCACCGTATAATATAGATAGACCGTTGTATGCAGCTTTCACTGTTCTCTGGTCCTTTGAGTTGATGAACATCAAGAAAATTGATCTAATGTGCGCTGTTCTCTCTTTCGCGTAAAGTTCGTATGTCGATATAAGGTAGTGGAAGAGCGTCAGATATAAGTAGCCGCAGCTTGATGTAGAGAAAGACCTAACAACAGAGAACAGGTTGTCAACAATCGGCCACGGGTTCGGCATCTGATAGAAATGCTTGACATAGTATGAATACAAAATCAGCATCTTCTCTGGACGCTTTTCCAAAAGTGCCGTAATATTGGAGCAGTGCGATTGAGAGAGTAGTTTTGGAGACTCGATGAAAAGTGGCGTGAAAACATCTACTGCGATGTCAGCTGTATCTTCATTGACTGGCACAGCTTCGAAGAACTTTGATTCGTTCAAGAGATCAATGAATTGTCTGTTTCTCTTCATCAAAAGCTGAAAGGCAGTGAAAAGTGTCGAAAGAGCGTTTTTCGGTGTATGCGAGCCAATGTGCTTCTTGACTGCATCATAGAACAGGCTGAATTGAGATGGATCGATTGTCTTCGAGTAGTACTCAACGTAGCGACTGAATAATGGGTTCTTGTAGTCAGCCAAAATATCTTCCGGATCCTCAGATGATGACGAAGAAGATGAATACTCTGATTTCTTCGGCTGAGGCTTTTTGGCTGCTTTCTTCGGCTCTGGCTCTTTCTTCGGTGGTGGTGTGTCTTCAGAGTAATCTGAGTAGTCAGAGTATTCTAATGGAACAAGCTCTGGATCTTTGTCGTTGATTTTTATATCGGATCTACCGTTTCGCTTTTCCTCGTCTTGCTGAATGATCTGCAAGAATTTCGTGATGTCGTATCTATGCGTGTCTGGGAATGCCACCTTTCCTGATGCGAAGATGTCGAAGATCTCTGTGAATGTCGGCCTTGCAGCTGGATCTCTGTCCCAGCACTGTGTAATTAGCTTCTGCATTTGCGGTGAAGTCGCGCGAGTAAATTCTGGTCTTTCATCGTGTTGAATGACTGCGTGGAAGACTTCATTGACCTTCATTCTGTTGAATGGTCGAGTATTTTCGCTCATCTCGTAGAGAATCATCGCATATGCATATACATCAACTTTTCCATCGTAATCACCAGATTGAATGAGTTCTGGAGCCATATAATTGGGAGTTCCGATCTTAACTGTCATTCCCGATGCTCCATGTTCTTCAAATCGCGCAATTCCAAAATCGCAAATTCTTGGAAAGAGTCTTGAATCAAGTAATATGTTGGCAGCCTTAAGATCTCTGTGGATGATACCGTTTTCGTGCAAGTTCTTCATACCATGCGCAATGCCAATTGCAATTGCTGTTAATTGAGTACCAGTTAAAGGTGCAACACCTGGTTTTCTGCGAACATATCTATCGAGCGCGCCATTAGGCATAAATTCTGTAACTATTGTGTATGGTGGAGTTGGAGTAAAGCCGATAAATGGAACTAAAAACATATTGTTGCATTTTGCAAGCGTTTCGATTTCGCCAATGTAACGTCTGAGTCGATTTCCTTCGAGTCTTTCAGCAAAGATTGTTTTTACTGCACATTCGCGTCCAGATATTTTGTGAATTCCACGTCTAACTTCTCCAAAGCCTCCTTTTCCTATTATATCGCCATAGTCGAAGTCATCTAAGTTAAGGACGAGATCCCTCTTCAGCGTTGTGAATTCCTGAAGCTTTCTTTTATAGGTACTCATCCTAAAAAAATATGTAAGAAATGTGATTTTTTGAATAAATAAGAAATCTGAAGTCTCCGTTTGACGTGCACATGAAAAATGCAAAAAATTACGTTTAACAAAATTCGATAGTTTACAAAGCATTTTTATTATTTACGTGACAAAATTATTTTACATTTATTTACATAGCATTTTTATGGTTTACACGACAAAATTATTATTTTACATTTCTTTACAAAGCAATTTTATTATTTACATGACATTTTTTTTTTCATAACTTCATTATCTATAAAAAGAATGAATACTACCATATAAAGCACGTTGTGAACACATGCGTCTGCTATTATAGAAATCGATATTCATAATTCCAAAGAGTCCAGATAAAAAACTATAATCTAAACATGCTTCATTTTCCTTTTTTATCCAATGGAAAATCATGTTTCAGTAGTGTTGGCATTGAAATGGAGAAGAATCAATTCTTGAATCATATTGCACAGCAATTTTAATTGTAAAAAATAGCCTATCGTGCTGAATTCATGTTATTTAGCTATATAAATAGTTTATAGTGCGGATTTTCCATCCTTTCATGCATTTTATTGAATCATACAATTTTGCAATCGAAATATATTTGGGTCTAATGTGCTTTTAATAAGGCAGAAAATGCCTTATCTATTGAAACATCGTCCAATAATATGATTTCTCTTATCTTTTCTTTTGCCAATCAGACAACCTGTCATATTTATGGTGAATAGGATAAACGGATGTGTTCCTTATGTGCATAGATGTAGTCCTATACGATAATAACTTGGCGGGAATTTCCAATAAACAGTTCAGAAAAAATTTAAAAGATAAACGTTATGATGTCCATGCTTGTATATAGTGGAGGATACTTTAGCGAAATTCGAGCCTTGAACACTTTCCCATTTCAATAAGATTTATTTTTCTTTTCAAATACTTTACAAAGCCAGTTTATTTTCTAGAAATCGACCATTTTACTAACCACATTATATAAAGTAATATTTCTTTGGTTCACATTTGACAAAAAGCTTTTTTATGCATAAACCGAGACTGACTAATCTATACTTGAATAAGAGACCTGGACCATACTTTAGGCTTGTTTGGTCGATTTTTATTTTCTTTCTGAAATTATTATGATTTTTTGACATTTTCCTAAAATAAAATGAAAATCATGCATTATAATGAATAAAACTAATGACCCATAAAGTTTTTTTTCTGAGATCGTAGTCAAAGAAATCTGAAAGTGATACCTAAAGTTATATATACAGTATATACATCTTTAAACTCAAAAAATCTCAAAATTTTTGATTTTAGAGAATTGAGACCATTCAAAATCAAAAAGTTGATTACTGCAATCTACATATCTCACAGGTAACTTTAGCAAAGTTTGAGGGAAACAAAGGCCAAGATTTCCCTCAAACTTTTCTTAAAACACTTGGTCATAATTTGTGAGCAATTGTATGGGAAGACGGTTACTTTGCAATCACATCATTTTTCATCTTCAGGATGTTCAGTTCCCACTACTGCCTCCGCGAATCTGAGTTTGATGATATGCTCTACCAGAATGTTAAGATTATCCCAGTTTCTGTTAAGAAGGAACAAGAATTCAAGATCCAGCCAGCCAAGGAGTTCTCCGAGTTCCCATCCCAACTCAAGGTTGACTTTGAAAGAGCTGTCGAACCAATTGAACCTACTTACTTTGTTTAAATCAATAGAACAAGAGTTCAATTATGTTTTCTATCAGCTATATTATGTAAAATTCGGTAAACAACTGTATTTGTAACTACTTATTTGATATTTACTCATCTCTTTTAGTAAATATCATGTTTCCCAACCAATCATATATCACTTGACACCCGTACTTTACATAATTTTACATGACATAATATCATTATTTATATCAATATACTTTCTTCATTCTCAAGCAACAACCCCTTTTTTTCTAAACAGGAAAGGAATAGTCCTATGAGATATCCATCTTTAGATCTTCGTCAATGATTTAAATCTAAAAAACGCAAAATTAACAGAATTGAAAAAAGAGTTTGTCATTTCGAATAATATTCTTCATTTCCATGTAAAATGATTGTCTGATCAAGACGCAAGACGTTTTCGATTAGATTTCATATTTTAAATTAATTTTTTGTGGTAAAATAGAGTAACTATTGTGTAATTGAAATCTTTTTAGCGTTGATATGAGATATACCTTAGATCAAGAGTATAATTTTTGAATTTGTGATATGAAATATTTTAAATTTGGAATAAAATAGACTAAAAAGTATGGAAAACTGCATATAAGATATAGATGTAAACGATAGACTAAATTGAGTCGAGGAAAAAAGCCGAGTATGAAATTGAGTCTCGCTCGCATTCGCTCGG
>MRSU01004315.1:0-13085 GCA_008369845.1 Trichomonas gallinae | reverse complement strand
ATAAGTGCTAACTGGGAGCCCATTTTTGGTACCTTTATGTGACCTTTCGTTTCAGACCTGACTTTTGAAAATCAGTTTATCACCCTACCTCTATGTCGCTATTCATTTTACATGACAAATTATATTTTACAATGTCAATTTTAATTTTACGTGGCAGATTATTTTACATTGTCATTTTTTATTTTACGTGTCAGAAAATATTTTTGAGAGGAAAACGATTATTAGGTATTAAATGTTTTGGATTGTTCCACTTGTATCAAGCATTTGGCTTGGATACGAGTTAATTCCATTTCTTAAAGTCAGAGACCTCACATTTTTCACTAGATTCTTCAGTGGCTGGTTGATTGGCGTCCAAATCACAGCAATTTGTTATTATATAATAAATTTCATTCTTCCGATCAATTTCATTACAGTATTATTGCTATCAGGTGGCCAAATAGCCGGTGCACTTGTTATCCACAGAAAAGGTCAAAAATCAAATTTCACTTTCGATAGAACTCCATGGTTTGTTGCTTTCATTACATTTGTTGCAGGTGCTTCTCTTAAACATCTCTCAGGTGTTTATAAATACGTCCCAGATCAGTCGCCAACTGCTTTGTTGCCGATTATGGATCGCGAAATCTCGTTTATTCACTCCGTTTTATATGGTGTTAACCTTAGAAGGCGCAACATTTTATTCTACGCAGACCCTATGATTATGGGAAAGTATTTATACGGATATTCTCTTCCTTTATTATATACTGCTTCTTTGATGGCAACTGGACTCTCATACGGTGGCGCTTCCATTATTGTATGCTTCATCAACACAATGGCGACAGCATTTTCGATTTTCTCATTCGCTAAAAAATATACAAAATGGCCAGGTTTGGCTTCTTTCGTTTACATGTTTGCTGGTAGCTGGGCAGGATATTTATACTTCAAGGCTGCTAATAGATTAAATCCAAACAACGATTTAGTTCATCAAATATCGAAATCACATACAACAGTCTGGTATCACTTATTTGGATACTTATTAAGCATTCCTAAGTCAACCTCATTTACAATCGCATACTCGCAGTTCGCTATTTTCTGGCAACCATCGAATTTAAGTCCAATTATGGCTGCATGCTGTCCAAGCGTTGTAACATCAATTGCTTTGTTTGCTACGTTGTTTGGCATGCAGAATGAAAACAAATTCTTGATCGGATCTGCAGCAACATTAATTTTAAGATTAATTCCATTCGATTTCACATACAAACCATTATTTAGAGAAGCAGAAATGCGTGGCACCTTCTTTGCACCAATA
This sequence comes from Trichomonas gallinae, assembly GCA_008369845.1. Lineage (NCBI taxonomy): Eukaryota > Parabasalia > Trichomonadida > Trichomonadidae > Trichomonas > Trichomonas gallinae. Next base: position 11,800 of record MRSU01004315.1, on the reverse strand, counting down.
GTTATATGGTGGGTAGGCTTAGGCCCACTTTTCACAATAATAATAATTTTCTTCTGGGTTCTTCCAAAATCACAGTTTAAATACTATTTCCTGGCCACAATCGGTCCATTCCTCGTTTTAAATTTCTTCAGAGAAGGAAACGACCATCTTCAAAATTCATTAGCAATCGCATCTACATTATATCCACTCGCTGTTGTCGCCTTCGCCGAACTCATGAGGAGGTTTATAGCATGGCCAGAAGACGAAGAGAACAAAGGCATCGCGACGTTTTTCATGACATTTTTAATCGCTTTCCTATTATTCGGCGGATTCGTTGTCTCTAGAAGACTGGAATTTCCACGCCAGCAAGTATTGACAGCAGAAGACTTGGAGGCTGTAACATGGCTCAGGAAAATACCGAGGGACAGTGTAGTATATGGAAGCAACACGATGATGTCGCCTATTGCACTTTCAGGAAGGCAGCAGTTCTTGGGAAACAAGCACGAGCTGTTTGCTTTAGGTGTGAGTATCAAGGAGAGATTGGAGGAGGTTTCTAAGCTGGATCCTGATGTTGCCGCTTCTTGGGTAGGAACTGGAATCACTTACGTGCTCGAGGAGCCGCTAAACAACATTAAAGGTCCACAAGATGCGACGCAAGTTGCAGCGAACTCAAAATACAGACTTGTCAAACTCGCTGTGTAATTGTTTATTTTATAAATAAAATCCTATGTTGTGAGAATCGTATTTTTTATTTTATCAAAAAATTATTTCAAAATTATTGGAAAAATCATGAAATTATAATATCCTTAGTGTATTAATTTTTATGCTCATATGAATTATTTGGTTTTACTAAAGAAATAACTAAGATTTAAAATTTGAAATTTTGGAATGATTCGATATTGATTTTAAAAATGATAAAATATAATCTCTGATGTTTTGCATCGTTTTGATATGGTTTTTATGAAAATTTGTTTTAATCTTATGGAGATTTTATAATTTTATATGAAAATCAAGATTTAGTATTGATATTTTGTATACTAAAATATTTTGTGGAAAACAATGATTTTTGAATTGATCGGAATTGAAACGCAATAGAAAATAAATTTTGTCGAAAAATCAATATAATAATGATTATGTGCATTATTTTATAATAAAATTATTCAATATATAACTTTTTAAGAGGATGAAAAAATGCATGCATAAAAATGAGAGAAAACTCTTTACAGGAAGATGATGAAGCATGACTTTAACTGTCGAAATTACAGAATCAAACATTTGAATATACTGGAATGGGTCAAAATTACACAGTTCCTGTTACTGGCGAATATTTGCTTGAAGTTTGGGGTGCTCAAGGTGGATACGCAGTTGGGAAACCTGATGCTAATAGAACACCTGATGGTCAACCTATATCAAAGGCTAAAGGTGGCTTGGGTGGCTACACCAAAGGGAAAATTCTGCTCAAAGAAAAACAAGTATTGTATGTTTTTGTTGGCGGCCAAGGAAAAAATTACGTTGGATCTTCAGAAACACCAATCACAGGTGGATTTAATGGAGGAGGATCGAGCATGGGATGCAATACAAATGGAGGTGGTGCAGGTGGTGGTGGAGCAACTCATATCTCTACTCAAGATTCATTTTTGAAAAGTTGTTCTTTGGAAAATGTTTTAATTGTTTCTGGTGGAGGTGGTGGTGCATGGGGATGTTATCAATATGCATGGGATGGCATTAGAGGACTGTCTGAAGGTGGGCCAGGAGGTGGTTTAATTGGTGGAAAAGCAGGCTATGGTGGAACAATGGGATACACGACCACTTCAAGCAGATCAGACATGTATAATCAAGGAGATTCAAGTACATGTTCGTATGCTTACGCAACTGGTGGGAGTCAGAGTGAAGGAGGAAAACAAGGATGTGCAATTGGAACTTGTTTAAATTCTGCCACATATTCGACCTCTGGATTTGGAAAAGGTGCAGATTCTACTAATGGAAACCAGCATTCGGGTGGAGGTGGCGGAAGTGGTCTGTATGGAGGTGGCGCTGGCTCATCTGGTGATAATGCAAGAGGAACTGGTGGTGGTGGTGGGTCAAGTTATATAGATCCATCATTGTATGATATTTCTATGTCTCAAGGTGTGAGAGAAGGTCATGGAAAAGCAGTAATTTCACCACTAATATCGAGATTAAAAAAATGTCAAACTATAGAAAACTGTTGCAACTATTTTTACATGAGATCAAGTACTGTATTGATAATCTTTATTTACATGTCTTAAAATGATATTTTTTCAAAATATCATCATAATCATAGAGTAGTAAAAATCCCTTGTAGTGCTTAAATTTTTGACATTTTTAATGCAATGATATAGATGTTGAGCTCGAGATATGAGTGCCAAAAGTCGATAAATACAAAAAAAAAAAAGAATCTTTAAGAAATATATAATTACAAACAATTAAAATGTTCTTTCAAGAAATCATATTGGTCTAACAACTCCTGCTCAAACTTGCTGTCTTTCCAGTTGGCTGTGTTGATGTTGTTCTCGATTTCTGAGAAGTCTCCTTTATAATCATAAGGAAGATTTGCAATTTGATCCATTTGAACGTTGTGTGCTGTAACGAACTGCATTGTGTCGTTCGGAAGTGGCATGAAATCATCTGGTTGCTGATTAGACAAAATCTTAACAATTGTAATCTTTGGAAGATTTGGACAAATGCTGTCGGCAACAGCTGGATCATCACAAAGGGAAGTTCCCATTTGAAGGACAAGGACTGCTTCTCTGAATAAAGGTAATTCGATATTTTTCTCAGACATTAAAGTCAAGAAAGTATTAAGTTGCAGTGAGTTTCCGAATGTGCAGCGAAGTGGAGATGAAACAAGTATCTCTACCATATGAACGTCCAAAGCATTAATTAATCTCTTTGTAAAGAAATCAGTTAAATAAGGTGCTGAGCTTATTTGCGATGTTGTCTGCTTTAATTGAGCAACAAAACTTGGAACTAACGAATCTGGATCTGCAGCTCCTGCAATTAACTGTCTTGAGAGGTCCAAAAGTGGATCCAAGTGACGGTCAACGATGCATTGAATGAAGAAATTGCAGACAGGAAGCAAAGCCTTGTTGAAATTATTTCTGCGAGTTAATCCTTTGCCTTCTGTCCTCTTGATCAGCAAGTAGAGGTAAATCATTGTGATAAGCTTATCGAAATCTGTTGCACGTGTGATGATAATTGCAATTTTGAGGCGTTTTGTGAAATCTGCAACTAATTCTTCAAAAACGTTTGGCTGGATAGAATCTTCATCGAAAATGAGCGAATGGAGTAAAGCTGCATATATTGCAAGCGCTGGTCTTGGAATTTCATTAGGATTTACTGGTGATGAACACCAATGTTTCTGTAGAACGTTTTTGAGAGCCTCTTTCGCTTCAACTGTGTTATCTTTCTTGATTTCCATCTCAGCTGGTGCCAAAAGGAAGACAGGACTCGAAGTATTCTTTTCTAGGTCATTCTTCCTTCTGATTTTAGGGATTTTGTTCTTAGGAGGAGACACAGGGATGCCGGTGAAAAGCGAGTGCGAGTTATCGCGAGGCATTCCCGGACTATTATTATTTGTACGTTTGAATTTTGGATTCGAGTGGAAAGTAGCGAGTGACTGTGTTACCTTGTTTGACACTCTCATCTCGAAGAATTCGTTGATTTTCTGCTGTTGTTCCTCATTCCTGGCTTCAGAAATATCCCAATCTTCGATTTTCTCGGACATCATGTTAATTGCTTCTGATATGGATGTCAGATCCGAGACCTCCGATCCACCGGAAGACTCGTCGGGCTTCACTGATATAGATAAGAAGATAGTAGATTTTTTGCTGTGTGGACTTTCGACTTGGAATTCTTTAATAGCCGGAGGAATGTTGTAGAAGGCTCCAACATCAATTTCAAATTTGCCGAAAACCTTCTTTGTTGTGCCTTGGATGTATCTGTTTACGATAAAGTTAATGAATTTAGGTCTGACCGAATTATCTTTCTTGTTGACGTACATAGTGACAGGGCACTTGAAAGTTTTCTCGAAAAACACGTCACGCGAGTCATTTGATAAAGAACGCTCCGTTAATCCAGTATATTCGGATCTTTTCCACTCAACTTGGAAATCATCTTGTATGATATCTGGAAGACGAAGATTGTGTATTGTAAAGACACACTGACTTGAATATTTAACATAATGACGCCCAAACATTTTTTATGTTTCGTATATAAAAGTGCCAATATTTTTCAAAAGTGCCAGAGACCAAAAGTGTCAACAAATAATCAAATTGAGAAGATTTTCTTTATTATTGATATTTTTACACATTTGATTTTAAATGATGTTTTTTAGTTTTTTTATATTTTTAATTTGATGTGCTATTTTAATTATTTGTTACGTTAGCACAATGAATATGTGATAAATTTTTTGACACTTTTTGAATATATTTTTTATTTTATAATTCGCTTTATTTGCTAATTTCAAATGATATTTGTTTGATCAAAATTTTGTTTTGAAAAATTTTTTTCTAAAAAAAAATTATAATTTTTGTATATCTTTAAATTCTTTGTTTCCAATAATTTTTGTGTATTTTTATATAATAATTTGGAATATACTATATATCAAAAGCTTATTTATCAGGTTTAAAAACAAAATAAAGAGTTTTTTTTCACGGCAAAATTATCAAAAAGCAATACATTCTTAGTTTTTGAGCGCAAAATGCAACTGTGTACAGTAGTGGCAATGAATCATAGAACACTAGACATTCATCGACTCCAACGTCGAATTATTGACTGGCAGAATCAAATTTGGATAAAAAAACTGAAATAATGGGCTCTAGTTATCCTATATATGCAAACACTAAGCCTAATTTCGTCAAAAAATTCTTTACACTTTTTGCCATGTAAAATTGACAATTAATTGATCAAATTCTTTAACAAATAAATCATATAATAACAACCTTCTATATCTATGTAATGATATTTCATAAGCAAAAATACCTAAATTCAATGATTTGGCTAGAAATATCAATTTTGACATCGATGATTTACATGGCATAATGTCATACCATATTGCGAATGCAGCGATCCTCTATTTTATTAATAAGAATTAGTTATAACTTGTACACAACAGATTAATAAAAAAATATAACACTTGTTCCAATATACAGAGCGGAAAAAAGGTTATGAGATATTTATATCTTGTATTGCAATTTATTTCACACTAGTTTTGATGATTCTTTGATAGACTTTTCCTAGAATTTCATGGAATATATTTCAACCCAAAAATCAATAAAAACAAGACAGCTTTTGTTCATGCATCAGTCAAAGATTATTGAGTGATTTCAACTATGTGTACCAGGAATTGATGTCAACTAAAATGTAAAAGATGAAAAAAAAAATAGATAATTTGGAGTAAAAATCATTTATTAGCCAATTTTAGAAAAAGAATTAGTATTGTGATTCGAGCTTCATCGTCTCATTTTCAACCATGGCGACTGCTTCCTTCATCATCTTGATGATAGCATTTGGATTTGCTGGATTGTATGCAGCGAGCAGCTTTTCCAGTGATGAGACATGCGTTCTGACATTAGATATCTGATTGATAATTGCCTTCTTCTTTGGATCAGTGACTACATTCTCGTCGTCGGAGTACTCATATTCACTATTATCCTTCTTGTCTTTTTGCTTCGGCGGAGTCTGCTGTTGGACATTTGGAAGCTGTGGCATTGTTGGCTTAGGAGGTGTGATGTTAGGAAGCTGAGGCATTTGTGGCATTGGAGGCATTGATGGCATGAGTGAGTTTGATCTTGGAGGTCCAGTCTGAATCGGCGGCATTTGTGGCATTGGAGGCATGTTTCCGATAGTAGGGAACTGTTTCTTCTGGCCTGGCATCATCGTCGCTGGTGGGATTTGTGGCATCGATGGCATAGGAGGCATCGCTGGCATTGGCGGCATTCCACCTGTGCTTCCTGATGAAATTGGCTTCATCTGGCCTGGCAGAGTTGTTTGGAATGCTGGCATCTGTGGCATCGCTGGCATTGGGGGCATCTTAGGCTTGTTGTCGAAGTCTTCGAAGTTTGGCCTGTCTGGTGTCTTCTGCTGCATCTTCGGAATAGTTGGCATTCCAGGAATGACTGGAAGCTGTGGAGCTGATGGCTGCTGTGGCTGTTGCTGTGGAGCTGCCGATGGAACTTCAACTGGAGCAAAAACTGGAACAGATGGTCTTCTTTCTTCTGGAACAGTTATTGTCTTTGGAGTTTCCACCGGTGCGAAAACTGGGACAGATGGGCGTCGCATTTCTTGTGCTGGTGCTGGCTTCTTGATTTCCTGCATTTGAGGCATTGTCGGGAAAGATGGCATTGATGGACGCTTTGCTGCTGATGGAAGGTCTGGATTTGGAGGCACTGCCACTTCTGGAATTTGTGGCATCTCTGGGATTACTGGCATTTGAGGCATTGTAGGCATTACTGGTTTCTTCTGTTCCTGCAATGTTGGTTGTGATGCCTTTTGTGGCTGCTGCATTGATGGAAATGCAGGCATTGACGGACGGCGTGTTTCTGGGAATCCTACCTTTGACGGCTCCTGAAGTGGAGACATTGATGGCAGAACTGTCTTCGGGGCCTCAGGAAGAGGCGGCATGGAAGGAAGAGCAGGTTTCTTTGGCTCGGGAATTGGAGGCATTGCTGGCATTGTTGTGACTTGTTGCATCGGAGGCATTGGTGGAATCTGAGGCTCTTCCGTCCTGAACTCGTGAGCGCTCGAATATGGACTTGATGCAGGTGAAGATCTCTCCTGCATTGCATGAAGTGGAGGCATTGATGGCCTGCTTCCACTCGAGTATGGGCTGGATGACTGAGACCTATCCTGGACACCTTGAATAGGTGGCATGGCTGGCATTGGTGGCGGAAGCCTGTCTTCCTGTGATGGAATTGGGGGAATGGCTGGTATAGCCATTTGTGTCTGCGGGATTGTCTGCATGCTTGGCATTGGCGGTGGCAAGTCTGTCTTCTTCTCGCCGGTTTGTGGTATTGGTGGCATCGTTATGGGCTCTTGTCTTTGAACTGGAGCGCCTTTGGAAGGCATTCCTGGTATTGGCGGCATTGGCAAAACAGGCGCAGCTTCTTTTGGCGGAAACATAGGAGGCAGTGGTGCCTTCTCTTCCTGTTTCGGCATCGATGGGATTGGAGGAAGCTCTGACTTCTTCTCTAGGCCTACTGGAATTGGCGGCATTGGAAGAGGTGTCTCTGATGCTGGCGGGGATGGGTTTGTTGGAATAGGTGGAGGCTGCTGCTTCTGTGCAGAAGGAGGCATGGTTGGCATCGCGGACATTGGTGGCATTGCAGGCATTAATGGACTTGTTATTGGCGAAGGCATCTCTGGCTTCTTATCTGGTGTAGAAGGCATCGGCGACATTGCAGGCATGTTTGCAGGAGGAGTGTCTGCCTTCCTGTCTGTTGGCATTGGAGGCGTGGTTGGCATTGGTGGCATAGCAGGCAGCAATGGACTCTGAATTGGTGGTGGAAGCTCCGATTTCTTGTCTGGCGTCGATGGCATTGGACTCATCGTTGGCATGTTTGCAGGTGGTGCGTCTGGCTTTCCACCAGATGGCACAATAGGAATAGCAGACATTGGTGGCATCGCTGGCATTGGAGGCATTGACGGCTTTGATGCAGAAATAGGAGGTGGCAGTTCTGACTTCTTGTCAACTGGCATTGGTGGCATTGATGGTTTGGCAGGAATAATTGGTGGAGGAAGTTCGGACTTTTTGTCAGCTGGAATTGGTGGCATTGATGGCTGCTGTGGCTGTGATTGTTGTGCTTGAAGAGGGATGAACATTGGTGGAGGAAGTTCTGATTCTTTCTCGACTGGTTTTTGTGGTATTGTAGGAGGAGCAACTGGTTGTGTAACTTCATGTTTGTCTATTTGCTTCTCCATTGATGTATTCATTGGTGGAGGAAGCTCCGACTTCTTCTCAGTTGTAATTGGTGGCGCCTCTGGAGTCTCTGAATAAGTCTTAGGAATTTCTGGCATTGATGGAGACTTTGTAGGTGGAGACAAATTCTTCTCGAATTTAATCCTAGGAGAGTTGCTTTTATTGATTGGTGTAGACATGACAAGCTGGTCCAGTGTGGAGTCAGATTGCGAGAAGGCGAGTGGCGAGTCATCCGGCATCGAGAACATAGATGGATTGACGTCGATCTTAACTTTGTGCAATCCTCCACTTAACGCATCGCTTGAGCTGAAAGACTCGTTGCTATTGAAGTTGAGAGAGTCGAATGAATCTCTTCTTTCGAGTCTTGGCCTGACGTATTTGTCGATGAACTTCTCGTCGATCTCATTTCCGTGGTCTTCCTCTTCCTCGAACGGTATGATCTCGACGTCAACTTCAATTTCTCTTTCTTCGCCATCATCATCAGGATCTGGCTCTCTTTCTGGCGGCCACGGAGGAGGAATTGTATGCGTCAATGGCTCCGGCTGTGTGAACTCTATCATTCTGAAGCTGATCTCGTGGTTTGGCTCTTCATTGATATAATCTTCGTAATGCTGTCTGTTCCTATCGTCGTGTTGTGCTCCGAAATTGACATTGGTGTGCTTGTATGGCGGGAAGACTAATTGGTCACCCAAAACCTTGACGACACCAAGTGGAACAACTTCTTTCTTCTCTTCGTCGTTTTCATTCTCTTCGAAGCCGTAATTTTCAATATCATCTTCGTTACTTTCTATTTCCTTCTTATTTTCGTTTCCAGAAGCGACGTGATTAACTTCTAAGTCCAAATTCTTCTGCTCTTCTTTGAATTGACTTGAGACTTCAACGAAATCAATGCCGACAGCGTTGAGATAACCTGTCTTAATGCATGCTTTCAATCCATCTTCTATTTCATTCTCGAAGTCAAGTTTTGCTTCCAAAGAAACTAACTTGGCTTTAATGTCATCTACTATGGAATAATCACCGCAAGCAGCATCAGCTGATATCCTAACAATCTGTCTTCTGTCTTTTTCTATTCCTTCAGCACGTCCTTTGTTTTCTTCGTCAGTCATCAACAATGCGTAGATATCATTGACATAATATGACAAACCAATAGATTGCAAAAGTGCTCTATCAGGCAGCTGATCGAGCATATTATCCATTTCTTTGATTTCTGCTTTTGCGAGAGAAGCCAATCCATAAAGTAAAATTCCTGTTACGTGTTTGTGAGGTATTGGTGAAATGCTCTGTGATTTTTCATTTAATTCGATGACAAATTTAAGTCTCTTGATATGATTTCTTTCGAAGTCAGCAAAACCTTTCGAATTCTCTTCTATTGTATTAATAATTTTTTCACTATCTTTTACATATAATTTGAGGACTTCTAGAAGAATTGTTGGAGAGAAATTTGATGTTGATCTTGATGTTACGTAATTTTCTAAAGCTTTGTCAATTCTTTCTTGATTTTGAGTAAAAATTTCAATATTGCTGAAAGGAAGACTAGCGAATGTGGACATGATCTTTGATGCTGTGACTGCTTCTGTGTGCAAGAGCAGCCATATTATCTGCCTGCAGACGACAACGAAGTTATGTAACGGGAATGCATTTTCAATGGCTTTGTCTATCAATGGTTTCACCAATGAATCACTTGTTGCTTTTTGAATCGTGTAATCATATGAGTCCATCATTGCTGATAGAACAGAGCCTATGCAAACAAGAGTTGGTGCACTTTCAAGTGTGTCACTCATTTTATTCGCTTGGTCGTTTGTTGCCAGCTGTATCATATTCATTAATTGAGCTATTTTCGGAATAGCGTCAACGGCATCATTCGAGTCGAAAATCAATGTCCTAGATGTAGATGCTGCCTTAGAATATTCGCCCAAATCAGAGCTCAAGTATTTCCTGATCCACTTAGTGCAAAGCAATAAGACTTCGATGCTGTATTCGAATAATGATGGATCAGTAGATGTCCCGAGAACAGAAACAATCAATAAACAAACGTTTGACGCGAGTTTTGCACGCATTGCTTCGTCTGTTTGGGAAACAGAGTAATCTCTGATGGACTCTGTTATCGCGTTGAAGGCCGAAAGCACTGAATCTCTTGCGCCCATCAATAGAATAATTCCATCATCAGTTTCATCTGGAATTACTTCTTCAATATCACCTTGGAAGACTGGTTGCTGCTCAAAAACAGGGGCAGCCATGTCATAAATTGACTTGAAGTCGGCATCTGAATCGATTAAAGCATGAGCAAGCATAAATGCAGGTTCTAACACTGGAAGAACGAACTTCTTCTTGTAATCAGACAAGAACTGAGAAGGTTGAATGCTAGAAATTGCGTTGTGTGGATCTGCTGCAAGCATTTCTTCGAAAATTCGAGGAAAGTCTTTCAAATTCCCGTCATAGATCTTCAATGACTCTTGGAGCATTGTGATGAAGTGAGCTGTGAAATCAGACGGAAGAGTTTCTGATGATTCGATAATTTGGCTGATAAATGGAGAAATTAGATCAGAATATGTGTACTCATAATCATCGAACAAAGGTTTAATCTTATTTGCGTCGTGTTTTTCGTAGAAAATCATGAAAATGAAAGGAAGTTCGCGAATCATTTGTTCAGCTGCTTTTGTTAGATATTGGAGTGTACGCTCATAGTTATCGAAGTCATTTCGAATGATATCAATGCAGATAAGCGACATTTGTGTAAAACTTTGAATTTGTGATTTATAAAACTGAAGTAATTTGTTAAATGAAGGTTTGACTTTAATATCCTGGAACTGCTCGCTTATTGCTTGTGTTATTGCTTTCAAATAAATAATATACTGATTTACTGATTCCGTAACATATGAATAATGAGTTGAAAGCTTTTGCTGCTGCACTTCAACGAAGTAGCTGTCTGTGTTGTTCTTGTATATTGCGTTTAAGGATTCGATGATTTCTGATGTCGCGGATGCAATATTTACAAAATCAGGCGACAAAGGCTGAATTTCAGCGAGTGAGTATATATGGTCAGAAACTATGTCGATAGAATTAGCGAACGCGATTATTGGATTTAGCAAATAGACAATAGAATTCGCTGTTGAAGAAATATCTGTATTTCCTTGAGAAAGCTTATCCATGATTAAATTCAGGAATTTCTGCAATGCCTCGAGCTTGTTGATCAAAAACGATGAACACATTTTGAAAACAGCAACGTTTGATTCGATATCGAGTTTTGATTGCGGATCAATAACGTGTTTTAACTTTCCAAACACGGAAATGTTCAATGTCATGACTGTTTCAATGAATTTTACAGTGTTTGGAACGGATTTCGTTGAGATTGGATATTGCAAAGTTAAATCATTGCAAAAACCAATGGCAATGCTCTGTGCTGCCTTTGGCATATGAAATGTGACCTGGCTCTGGTTGTTTTCATAGCGAATATCTTGGATTATTTTCTCATATTTAATTGGATATTGCTTGATCATTTTCCCAGATGACACTTTTTAATTTAATAAGATTTACATGACATAAAATATATTATTCATTATTTTACAAGTCATTTATTATGTTTACGTGTCAATTATTAGGATGTCAAAAAAAATCATTAATTTACATCACAAAAAAAGTTATTAAAATATTTTACATGTCATTAATCGAGTTTACGTGTCAAAATGAATTCCAAAAATATTTTTCATTACTTTACATTAAAAAAAGGATGCTAAAACATTTTACATGCCAATAAAATATTTATTCGATACTTTACATAGCAAAATAGCTTTATTGAATATTTTACAAAATGTCCCCCGGAGGTTTGTACGTTATAAAAAAGCTCACTTTTTCGGCCTCGGTCATGGTTATCGCCGCTGTTCTCAA
>MRSU01004313.1:0-11540 GCA_008369845.1 Trichomonas gallinae | reverse complement strand
ATTTTATTGCATTCATGATGGCTACTATGTATGCTATTATAATATAACATTGTTCAAAAATGAATTATGATTTCAACATCGCGTCACTTTTCGACTCAGTGTCACTTTTCGCGAGCGAACCCCGAATCCAAAATCAGCGAATCCATCACTAAACGGCCAGTTCGCACATCCCTAATCTAACAGCTTTGTTTCGATCTGTTTTTGTCTTTTTATTTTTTCATCATTTGCAAACTTGCTTTAAATGATATTAACAAACGAAAATCTTTCATATTAATCATAGTTAACAATATATTAGAAAGCTAACTTACAGTTTCGTTAGATGTTTATATCGTTATAAACACTGTATCGATATCTAACAATTTTACATATCATAAACCATTCATATTAGGATAATTTGATTTAAATCGATTCTATTATGACTTTAATCGATCAATATTTTCATCTGATTGGAAATACAAAAAATTACTAGAGCAGAACAATGTAATTAGGAAACTTTACGCTACAGAACTATTAAAGATATTGAAATATTGGATTATGGATTAATCATAATATTTCTTATGAATAAAACTATAAATACGATCATGAATACTTAATTATTACAAAGTATTATGCTCTTACTATGCAAATATATCATTGCTAAGTTATTTAAGCATAATTAAATTACATTTCAAGACTATTATGTGAATAATTTTAGATTACAACCGCTAAAGACTAAATTGTGTCATCAGTAAGTAAACTTTCTGTGATTTGCAACTTTTCGATGGTTTGGATCTTTTTCTTCTTAAAAGAACAGAAGAAGGCAATAAGAATATATATATTTAGTAAATAACATCGTGAATTGAAAAGGAAAAAATCAAATATTCAGGGTTCTTCTTGAAAATATGATATAATTTGAAGCAGCTTCCAACAATAACTCCATTCCTCAATATCAAGTCTATTGCACCCAATAATGATTTCTTAATGACAACTAGAAGAAATGACAAAGTGTGAATTATTGGTTCAAGTATAGCAGAATAGAAATGAATTGGAGCAACTTTAGGGACCAAGATGAGCATTTTCTTATCTTCGATCGATATCTTGAACACAGGTGTTGGCTTGAAAACCATCAGCGTCCAAAGACCAGCGAAAATGATGTAAGGCAAGAAAATTCAATAATATGATAATCTTTTGATTCCTTATTCCTATGATATGCCCATGTTGCTGTTGGTGCAAAACCACCTTGGAATCCTCCAACACAAGCATTAGTGATGATGTAGCATTTATTTGATGTTGCAAAACCAGTCGGAATGATTTTTCCTAGTCCAATGTTTTTCGTTACAATTGCTACAGTTATCATGTGACAAATGAGCGAGACAAAAATGGAGACAAAAGATAGACCACACAACATCAGCATGCCTCAGAACTCAGTGCTTGGCTTCTCTTTGAATGTAGACCAAACTGGCTTGATTGATATTTTCCGATGAAACAATTTATCATTGTTAAAATGGATGTCAAAAACCTTCAAAAGCATTAGCGATGTCCATCAATCTTATATAACTTTGAATTCCCAAATTGTTAATGTATCATAAGAAAGTGAAAGCAATATTTGGAAAATTGATGCAAGTGATGTTCTTCCCATTCCGTTTAACACGCCTTCGCAAATTTTTCCTGCATCATCATGAAGAAAGAAGTGGAAAAGACTGGCAGAAGATAATACATACGCTCTGTCAAGAACTCTTTAAGCATTCCTAGAATTAGAAGCAGTTTATACATCGATGATCCTAGTATTGCAGGTATAACTATACAAGTATCATCTCAAGTCTGAAAGCTTCAACAATCAACTTCCCAGCTTTCTCGTGCTGATGTATTGAGACTAATTCGCTGATTTTTATTGTCATGCCTTGAAGACAGAAATTGGAAGATGATACACATAGTGTATGTAGTCCTGATGAGATACTAACTATTGATAATCAGTAGATTTGTCTATCTTAATTATTTTACATAGTCATATTATTGGTATTAGATAGCAAATTTTTCATTAATACACAAAAACCATGTAATTTGATTAAAAATTTCATTTCAATGATCGTAATATATTTGTATTGAAGTATAAATGTATTATATTTGAGATATAGGATTATGTTAGTAATGTTTTTGTTCAAATGCTTAATATTTTAATAAAATTCAAAATATTTTCATTAAATTAATGTGATTTTACATTTTTGACATTGAAAATAGTAATAATATACATAGAAGATGAATATATTAAATAGATAACGAAAATTGAAAAATATTCTTTCTTATTTAGGGTCCGGACAAGTCAGACCCTAAATTTTAAAAATTTTTATAGAAAAATGGAAGATTTTAAAAATGATCAAGAACAAAGTAAAATTGCTGGACGACCAACAAACATAGAAACGGAAGTCCCTGTTCACGAAGACCTCCAGGAAGTGACAAGACATCTTTTGGAGCAAATTAATGCAAACGAAGCTAATGCTGCAACATATGAGCAGCTTCTTTCGCTATTCCCTGAAAAGGGAAAAGAACAAGAAGAGTTCTTGCAGACAATTGGCGTAATTCAAGCTTTGGGAGCAAGTTTACAAAGTTATTCAACAAATACATGCGCAAATTCACTACATGCTATGGCATTCTTCGCTAAAAGATCCCATAAAGCACGTGAAGAATGTTTTGATTACATTCATATTATTATCAAACTGATGCGAGGCCCATTAATCCTTCCCTATGCTATAAAACTCGTTCAAATACTTATTTTATACGAACCTCAGTTAGTATCAAGACTAGTTAAGCAAGAAAATATAATCGAAAAATTAATCGATACGGCAAGCTATCAAATAGATTCGCATAGAATTGGATATATTTGTTCTCTCATAAATTCACTTATCAAATTCTATCCATCATTTACACCTACTGAATATTTGGTTGGAAAATCGATCAATTTCTTCCTTGGCATTAATTACTACGACGCAGAAATTATTACATCAGTTATGACTCTATTTACGACTCTTTTGAAGAACTATGACTTGTATCATATGAGTATTTTTAATGCAGAAGAAGTTTTCAATAGACTTTGTTTCTTAACTGAACAATCACAGTCATGGGATCCTTCCTGGTCAGTGATCAGCCGCTGTTTAGAACTTTGGAATGTTTTAGTAATGAAATATAGCACTTATTTATTCACTGACGGCGGCATCGTTAATATGTTCCATGCTATTTTCTCAACATTTAAGCATCCATGTCCAATTAGATCAAGATATTATTTCTTTTTATCAAATGTCGCTGCAATTCCAGAATTTGCTGCTATTTTCATGAATGAGGGGCTGTTTGATGTAGTTGTGCAGTCAGCAAATGACATGAACATCAATGAAAAGGAAAACTTTTATTTCTTAGTATGTAACCTTGTGAAAACCTTAGGAACAGGTGTGTGCGATCATCCTCACTTCGGAGATATGTTCGTTGACTGCTTCGCGTTCGCTCCATCAGCTCATTCTCTTGACTTCGAAGCGTTATTTTTAGAATTAGTACTTGTAGTATATAATTACAATTCTTCCTTTTTAGACAGAGTAGATATGGAAGATTTCTCTGATTATGTCGATGATGTGATCTTCGAAGGCACTGCTGATGGTCATAATATTGCGTTATTAGTGAAGCAAACGCTATTCCCCGATCAATAAGATCTAATACTGTTTATATTCCCATTAGATCTTTATAGAATTAAAAATTATTTATGTTTGGCAATGTTTTTTGATATCTCGTATTTATACCAAAGAATATTTTAAAAATATCATGATTATATACTAATAAAATCTCAGCGGAGTCGCAAAGTTGTCGAAATGGACTGTTAATGCAAGAATTTAAACATAAATAATATATAATTCATAACGAAGTTTATAAGAAATTACCAAATTATTTAAAAATATTTAAGCCTCGGATTCCTCATCCTGGAATTCATCATCCTCCTCATCTTCTGGAGTCTGTGTAGAAGATTGATCTTCTTCTTCGTCATCATTTTCAGCGAATTCTTCTGAAGATGTGAAGTTGCCCTCGAACTTAATTTCAGCACCCTCTGGAACTATGATCTTCGGGTTCTGTGTATCAAAATAGAAGGATTCGATCTTAACCTCATCGCTACCTGGCTCAAATTTCGCTAATGTCTCTGATGTTTCGCTAGTCATCGGCTGGTTTGGATTTGCGAGTGGTACGTATTTGATAGTAATGATTACAGGCTTGCTTGGGTCTGGTCTTCTCAAAAGAATACCCTTAGAAATAGTAACACTCATGTAGGTCTTGAAGTCAATGGGCATTGTTTGTCCACCCTGGACGTGCATGCGGAAGACAGACATATTGAAACTAAAGCCCGCCAAAAAAATACGGTTATTCTCAATAAAATTCAATAACTAAAAAGTGAAAAACCGCCAATTTTTAGAGACATTTTTATGTTCTTTATATGATTTTTGTGTAATATAGATCCCAGATAACAAATATTTTCACTTTCTGAAGTTTAGGCGCCAAATTCCACATCATGCTTTTTACCTGATTTTTAGGATTTTCACATATAGTAGATTCCAAAAATTAAATAAAATCCCTCGAACCAATCGAATGATTCTTATCGTCTTTTTTCATAAATTTATTTGGCAGATTCGAATAAAATTCATTCAATTTTCTTAACTTGACAATTATTTACATGGCATAAAATATTTACATGCCAAAAATATTTTTAAACAAAACTATAGCAAATATCGAAAACCAACATTATTTCTTAACCAATTTCACATATAAAAGCTTTTTTTTAATGATATATTTCTTAAATTCTAATATTCAACATTTAGCAAATAGAATGTGATTATTTAAAGCCTAATATAATAAACAAATTTATTTCTCTTGGTTATCTAACAAATTGTCTCTTGTGTTGGAAATTATTACATTTCCTTCCTGTAAAAGCAGCGGAATGCCTTCATGCTCATATTCATAGTGTTCTGTATCACTATAAGGGAACTCTTCTTCCTCTTCATATATCTCTTCTTCGCCGTATGCATATTCACTAACAACGCCCATAGAATATGCTTCTTCATCGCTGTGGTAGTTATAGTAGTCGTGCTTGAATTTCTCGAGAGGAACAACACCATCATGTGGTATCTCCATGTCAACGCGCTTAGAGAAAAACAATACTTGTAGCAAATCTGTGCTTGGTAAAAGTGCTGCCAGATTTGCAGCATTCATTCCATTTTCTAAAACAAAATCGCATCTAATTCTTGGATTGAAAATCATATTAGCAACTAATTCTGTGTTGCCAAGCTTGCACGCGAGCATAAATGCAGATAAACCTCTATTATCTCTTATATTCACATGCATCTTTACAATGTTTGACAATTCAATTGCTGTCCTATTCATCCATGATTCAACAGCATAATGCAATGCTGTCATATCATTTTCGTCTTGGGCATTGATGTCTATTTTGGCTCTCGCCAATATATTGGCTGCAACCTCAGAATGTCCGCGCTTGATTGATACCATTAATGGTGTAACATTCTTGTTGTCAGGTACATCACACAATTCTGGGAATTTAGTTATCATGTCGACAACAATTGGCACTTTTCCATTTGCACACGCCAACCAAAATGGAGTTTCTCCTTTTTTATTCCTATCTTCTAATAGTGTTTTGATGGAAGGATCACCTATTAGCATGTTGAAAACTGACAATGGTGAAGAAATAGCTGCGTAATGCAAAACATTCCATCCGTTTGCGTCTTTCATCGCAGGGTCTGCTCCAGCTGCAAGTAAAACTGTCAACGCACCAGGATTCTTGACAACTGCGCACGAGAGAATTGTGTGGCCCTCTTTGGGACAAATGTTTGGATCAGCGCCGTTTTGAAGGAGCGAAACAATAATCGGATTCTTCAATCTTTTTTGGACTGCCAAGAAAAGTGGAGTTCTTCCTCTTGCATCCGTCATATTCGGATCTGCGCCATTATCTAGTAAATACGCACAAGTCCTGATATCATCCGACTCGACTGCAATGTGAAGACAGCTTCGTAAATTCCGGTCGCGCGTCGTCAAATCGTTCTTTTTTATCAAGTATTCGATGATGTTTTGCCTTCCGCATTCGACAGCAGATAAGAAAGGTGTCATTCCTTGTTTGTCGCCTTGTCCGAACATATTTATCCCCATGTTCTCTATCGCTTGTATTATCTCTAGTTGGCCGTTGATCGCTGCAATGTGAGCTGCATTTCGATTTAGTCTGTCAACAGCGAAGAAAGGCTTTGGACCAAAAGCATTGTATATATGAGTGAACAACTCAACATTTCCAGATGCAGCTGCGTTATGAACTATTGTCCAAAAATTATGATTCGGAATGAAAGTGTTAACACTAAGATTTATCAATGCACGTACAACACTTGTCATATTATATGATGTCGCTTGCTGAGCAATCGAAATAAAAGTTTGTATTGATGGATCAAAACATTGTTTTTGAACGAGAAAGAGTGCAACCTCATTATGGTGATATTTAATAGCATAATTGAGCGGAAACCAACCAATGGAGTTGATTATCTTTAAATCGCTTCCTGATTCGTAAAGTAATTTCAAAATCTCAAGATTTCCATTCATTGCAGCGATATGACCTGGTATTAAACCATCTGAGTTTTGAATGTTTGTATTTGCATGATTTTCGATTAAAAATTTCACAACATCAAATTGATTATATTTAATTGCATAGTGCAATGGCGTGTTTTTGTCTGTATCTTGTTTATTTATGACATCAAATCGCTCTATTATAGCACTAATGATGCTTAAACTGCCACCAATTGCTGCGAAATGTATTAAGTGAACTTGGTCGGATGAAATATTGAGCTTGTTCATTCGTTTGTAGAAATAGAAGAAGCATTTCTCAGCACCAAAATAAGCAGCAGCTTGAACAAGAGTCATCTGCCGCATTAAACCTGTTGGAGAATCATCTTTCGGTAGATTTAGCAATGGCTTTTCATATCTAACAGCGAGGATGTATGCAAGATCATCGATTCTTAATGCTTCGAAAATCTCAACATCACGCAACATTTTATACTTTTTTCGAAATCTTATTTCTTTTGACACGTAAATATTTGTAAAGTTCGATTTTTGTCATATTTCAATTTTTATTTTTGACATGTAAATATTTGTAAAATGAACGTCATTTTTTATGCTTTCATTCACATCTCGTTTTGCTACAATCAATGCAGCCAACTTTTTCCATCCACTTGATGACAGAGTTCTCGTTAAGAGAGTTGAAGTCCCAAATAAGACAGCTGGTGGTATAATTGTTCCTGATGCACTTAGAGGTAAACACAACGAGGCCACTGTTATTGCCGTTGGCCCAGGCCATCGTGAAAAAGATGGAACAATCACACCATTGACACTTCAGGTTGGAGATCGCGTAGTTCTCAGCGATTGGTCAGGCAGTGAGATCAAGCTTGATGGCAAAGAGTTCATCATATATCGCGAAGATGAAATTCTTGCTGTTCTTGAGTAATTTAGCAAAAATATTTTATATGAACAAACAAATTCATTTATCCAAGCGAAAAAATTACAACCATTATAATAAATAGAAGTTATTAGATTCAAAACTAAAATCTTTCAAATACGAATTTATTTTTTTACGAAATTACCCACATTCAACCAAAACTTCTTTGATGCTATAGTTTTGCATCATCTATAATATAATTAACAAGAATAATTAGCATTATAAAAAAATATAGCTATATCTGAATATCTATTTGGGTTTATTATATCTAAATAATATGATTATGATTGAAAAATCGAGTATTTTAGATTTAGTAATATAAGGAGGACAGAATTCGATATTTTTGAAATTCAACACAATATAATCATTAATTCAAGGTTTTTCTCTTTGATATTTTAAATATTTAGAATATATGTTGTGCAAAGGAATAGGTTGTGAAAGTTCTGTAATAAGAACTGCCAAAATTGAAATTTATTCGATATTATAATAGTATTTTTACGTACGCTACTATTTATCTACTTTTTATTGAATTTTATCAAGTTTCTAAAAACCAAAAAATTTAAAATTCGCATTTCACTTTGTTTTGATTTTATTTAAGAGTTTTGCATAATCTAAATGTGATTTGCTATATTAAATAATAAAACTATTTTACCCGAAAACGAATTCTGTTTTTTATTGCGAAATAGTCTCATATAGGTTGTGGAAAGGGTAAAAATGATAAAAAAAGAAATCCGCCTTTTATTGTCCGCCTGACGGTTTTCTCTCATTTTCTGATGACAACTGTTGAAGCGAAAGTTGTTCTTCTCGGAGCTACATCTGTCGGTAAAACTTGCATTGTCACCCGTGCAACCTCAAACTTTTTCGATCCGGAACAAGTTTCTACTGTCGGTGCTTCATTTTCTGCAAAAACATTACAAGTAGACGATACAACTGTTACGCTTAGAATCTGGGATACGGCTGGCCAGGAGAGATTCCGCTCTCTTGCTCCAATGTATTACCAAGGTTCTCAGGCTGCTATTATCGTATTTTCATTAGATTCAACGGATTCCTTCGAAGATGCAAATCAATGGGTTGACGAACTTAATTCTCACTTCGATCAAATGCCTCTCCTTTATTTAGTTGGCAACAAGGCGGATTTGGTCGATAACCGCACAGTCAAGCTCGAGGAAGCTCAGGAACGCGCAGATAAGATGGGTGCTATCTATTTCGAAACATCCGCTAAAACAGGACAGAATATTGATGAACTCTTCTCATGTATCGCCGAAAAGATTAAATCTACAGAAAAGCCAGCAGATCCAAATCCAGAAGTTAATATCGCTGGAAGCACTAAACAAAAGAACTCCTGTTGCTAAATTCTCTCATTTACAAAACAAAACAAAAAATATTTGCATATCTTTTCTTCTGCTTTTGGTTTTTATGATCTTATAGGTAGTATTTAAATAATATTTCTTTTTTATTGTGATTTTAATTTGTATTTCATATTCAGGAAAAATATTTGATTGGCCATATCCTCGAATTCTCATGATTTTATGTCCTTCCAGGCCGAACCTATCAAATTTAGCAGATTAGATCTCATAAATATAAAAGATATTTTTTTTTTTTAAAAAACTATATTTATTGCAATAGAATGCTTTTCACTTGATTATTTCAACAATTCTCGACCTAAATAATATGTTTATAATCAATATTTTAAAAAATTATCATTTTCCAAAATTTAGCTTGTTAGAATCTATTATATATCTCATCAATAGCATATTGCAATTTTAATATAATTTCTTCCAAATCTTTGGAACTTTTCCGTAGATCAACACAAAATATAATATTTTTGTATCGAATTTTATGTTTTATTCCGATAAAATATATATTACTCAGCTTCATATACTGATGCTAGTTGTAGATGTTTTCAATTTTACGTCATTATCAAATGTTTCTTTGCTTCGTCTAAATTCATCTGAAAATTAACTCTTTCAAAAGTAATCTCGTTGAATAAGGATCTACTACTATAGAAGTATATTATTATCGTGTGTTGTGTTAGATATATGACTATCTTTCAACAGAAAAATTATTTTTCATAACTTCTAATGCATAACACATGGAAATTTCATTATTATCCGCATATGCACAATGTAAGCAGCTATATTACAAATTATTGAAGAAAAATGGTGTAAACATTAATCGTATAAAAATATGATGATTTGTAGATTGAGGAACATCTAAAAAGATCCAATATATCAGTACCAAACTGAACAAAATGTTATTTCGTTTCCCTTAGTTATTCAAAACAATGCTGATTTTTTTAACAATAGGTAGATAATATCACAATTTTGAAATGAAATTAAATATTCAATGATTTTCTCAAAAGTAATATTACTCATCAGATAACAAGTTTTTTAAAAAATTGATCATATTTTATAAAAAATCGATTTATGGATTATGGCTATGTAGATGTCATGATGTATTTGAGCTTTTAGATTCAAATTCTGCTATTTATACACAAAACTAAAATGCGTGTTAATATGTTTGAGTTTTTATATATCTAATTGATACATTGATGTATGGTTGATATTAAGACAAAATTTAGCCAATTTTTCATAAACATTTGAATAGCTTGAGTAAATAAATTCCCTTATGTGATTCATCTTCGATTGATAAACTAAAGATATCATCATATATAAAAATTTATCATAAAAATTTTATAACACTCAACATATAAAAAATAAAATCCAAATCATAAAGATATATAATGAATTGATGCCGTATTATTAAATTTCAAAAGATTGAATGTGTTGCATCAAAAAATTGAATGTGGACCAATCATCTCAAGAATTAGGGCTAATCAGTTCTGAAAAATATAATATCATTTTTGCAATGCTTCTTCCTCCTATTACAACATTACTTACTGACTTGCAATCATTTAAGCCTATATATGAAATAAGCATTCAGCTGCAGTCTCAAGATCCTAAGCCTCGCAGAGCATTGAAATCTAAATTCACTTTAGAAGAGGATCGAAAATTAATAGAATTGGCAACGAAAAGCACATCAAGGAATTGGAATATGATAGCACAGCAACTTGGAACACGCAACGCTAGACAATGCAGAGAAAGATGGAACAATTATTTAAATCCTAATTTGAGTAACGATCCATGGACTGAAGAAGAAGATAGACTATTACTTGAAAAGTTTGCAATATTCGGAACACATTGGAACAAAATTTCAAAATCTTTCCGCTGCAGAAGCGATAATTCCATAAGGAATAGGTATCAATTACTAATGAGGCACATGGAGAAAAATAAAAGTCTCAGTTCAAGCTCATCGCCTTGTCATTTGTCTGATGAATAATAATAATTTTGCGTTATTGAATATCATGATTTCTTATATATAAAATATTTCTTTCTATCCTTAACTTTGCTTATTATTTGTTTTGATTTTGATAACTGCTTATATGATCAAATATTAAAATTTATTTCTGATTAATCTATAAAATCAATTCCTATATCATCCAAAGATAACATTTGTATAAAGCTTATTATAACTAAGATGATATGGGAATATTAACTAAATTTTCGAAATTGTTGTTCCTTAAATGGAATCAACTTGACAAAATACGTGATTATTTGCAGCGAAGTCAATTGTTTTTAAATTTAACTCGGCATATATTCCAGTACAGCATATATCATTGCAGTTCTCCCTCATTTTTCCATCTTATTCGTATTACAGCTTTATAGCAGTGCTAAACTGCATCATTTTGAGTCTCAGTATTTCCACCAAACATGGATCTACTCAATACCGATCTAGGCGCACAATTCATCGTGCAATTAGATATAATGATTTTATTTCGATTCTCTTTGTTTTAACTAAGAGTTAGCATATGCACAATTCTAGTCACAAAACAGCAAAAGCGTTAATCAAATACCCGTGTTAATTTTAAATATAATTTTTGAAAAATAAGTACTGTTAAATCGCTTGAGTTATGTCTAACCTACATAAACTGTATGCAAAGTATGGAAACATTTCCATCGGTAGAAAAAATTACCTTGTATAAAATTAT
>MRSU01004282.1:0-42802 GCA_008369845.1 Trichomonas gallinae | reverse complement strand
GATGAACGAAGAGACAATCATGAGCACAACGGAATTCAACAGTGTTACACTTGACAATCCAATGTTCACAACAACAATCAATCAAGATGCTTTCAAAGATGATTTTGATGAAAATGAATCAAGTGAAATCTTCCACATTCATGATGAAGAGGTATAATTCAAGTCATCGATGATACATATTCAAATATTACTTGTTTTTTGTTCGCGAAATAAATACATGATAAAAATGGCTCAAAATTTTATATTATAAAAAATATATGATTTAGAAAGTTGCACATTTTAGATTAATTATCATAATAGAGTAAAGTTATGGCACAGTTGAGTCCCACAAGTTAGAAAAACTTTAACATTCAAGTTGTGAATAAGTATAAAACGATAAAATAACAAATCATTATAAGTTAATAAACAATTAAATTTAAAATCATGCACTAACTGCTGGTTTAGAAACATATCTGTTAATACCCGATTTTCAGAATCAATGAAACTATCACTAAAGGAATAGATATATAATAATATTGATTGAACACATAAAGTATATTGAACGATCTACTTTATTATATTGATTATTTTAATATGATTCTACTTCTCCTGTTTGAAAGGTTGGGATTTTCATGTTTTAAGCTATTTTTACAATTGAGACCCATCCAATTGTATAAATGGCCATAAATTTAGTATTTTTGAAAAAAAAATAATTTATTTTTGATTGAGTTTTTCTTTTTTATGTCTTTTGTATTTAAGGAATTGATACATTCGTGACTGTTTTTACAAAGAAGGATCACTGATTTGTAAAAGAAGTTTTGATGTAATAATTTTTCGTCGAACTTTCTTATGTTTATCCGTACATTCCTTTATAGTTTCATGACATATATAATACATATCTGTATGGGATGCGAATATGTTAGGTAGGAAATCAAAGTGGAGACATCACTGACTAAACATTAACATTTTGTCATAAATATATTGGGAAAAGTGAAACGATATAACAGTGGATGCTACTGGACAAATAAAATGTTCCTTAACGATATTTTTGTCAGTTTTCCTTATCGTTATTTTTTTTTTTTTTTTGCAGAGTATGATGTGAAAACACGTAATTCATGCAACTGGCGTTATTACTTTATTTCATATCTAGCACGCAATATTTGGGACTATTTATTGTTTCTTTTCAAAATGAGGATTGTTTTAAGAAAAAATTATTCTGAAATTTTTGTGAGGATTTTCCTCAAAAATTGAAATAATTATTACAAGAATTCACAATTTGTATAATTAAGTAATAGAATTTTGTTTTTGATTTTATCACTGAAATTTACATTTTCAAATATTGTTTACAACACAATATTGGATATAATTATAATTGATCGAACTTACAAAATTGAATTTAATTATACTTTTGAGAATTTCACAAAAATCAAGATTATATAATTATAATATAAATATAATATTTATTTGTTGTTTTTATAAAAAATCGACTTTTCAAAATAAAATGTTTTTGCTTCTCTCCTTATGCTGCTGCGAACAATATTCTATTCCCCAGCAATACTCATTGCAATTTTTTGCTGGATATTACAAAATTATTCTTGCTGGAGCTCAAGGAAGCCTTGGGTGCAATCAAGGATCAATATTCTATGACAAACTAGGTGGACATGGGGCAATTATAAATGGAACTATACATCTTAAAGGTAATTCGTATTATAGAATCGTCGTTGGAGGATCGCCTAATCCAAACTGTCTTATATCTCAAAATCTTGGAGCCGAATTTGGTGAAGGTGGAGACAGCGGCCAAGACACAGAAATTATAAAATACTTCGATACAAGTGGTGGAGGAGGTGGATATTCATTATTTGAAAAATTACCTGAATCTGCGCAAATTGCGATTGCAGGCGGTGGATCTGGCGCATCATATTATTCTAATGGAGCTAGTGCTGGCGGTAGAAATTCCTCATTTGTGATTAAAGACGGTAAAGAAACTCCATGTAACGTTAATTGTTTTACAGAAAGAAAAAAAGGCGGCACTGGAAATTCTTCTATCAACACACCTGGAAGTGGGGGTGGAGGTGGTGCCAAAGGAGGAAAAGGAGGTGATCCTGGTGGCGCTGGATATGGAGGGTCAAGTGATTGGGACGATAATTATTTTTATGAAGGTCCTAATATATTTGTTGGAGTTAATAACAATGCAACGGGAAATGGAACATTTTACTTCGAAAATATTACTGTCTGCAACACTTCGTGCTATGATTGCGAGATCAACAATGAAAACAAATGCACAGCTTGCTACTCTGGAAACTTTTTGTATCAAAACACATGTTACAAATCTTGCAATGACACTCCTGTACCAACTTATCCAAATGGGACAGCATGCTCAGCTTGTCCATATGATCAAATGCTTGACAGCCATGGAAAGTGTATTCCGAAACCATTGCCAACACCATCATCAACGCCAAGTAGCACACCTTCATCAACACCATCATCAACGCCAAGTAGCACACCTTCATCAACACCATCATCAACGCCAAGTAGCACTCCTTCATCAACATCTTTGGCAATTACACCATTAGCAACATTGTTGATTGCACCTGATAACACAGATGATGAAAAGTCCGACGCAGCTAGAATTAGTGCTGATGGCAGCCAAAACAATCTTAATAATAAAAATGTTAAAGGAAACAATGACAAAAATAAAGTTCCTCCTGGGTTGATTATCGGCATCATCGTTGGCATTCTTGCATTGATTGGAATCATTGCAGTCACAATTTATCTCATGAAGAGGTCGAAAGACGAAAACAACTCATGCGAAGAAAGTCAAGATGAAATGATGGAAGAGACCATATTTAGTACATCAGAAATGCCAGCTGGTTCAACACTTGACAATCCAATGTTCACCACAACAATTGACATCAACACCGAAGACGTTTTTGCAGATGATTTCGAAGAAAAATATGCAGACAGCGTTTTTAACTTTGCAGGAAATGAACTTTAATTGGATATGTTTATATATTTTTGTTATTGTTTTATTTATTATTATAAAAATTTAGAATATTTATACTTTCTCAAAATTTCTTCTTTTTATCAAAAAGATCACAAGGCTATTCATTAACATCAACACTATGACTCTGCAAAGGAGTAGTATTTTGATTTTAGGTTCTGCGTTCTGAACAAGGATAGGAGGAAAAATGAAAAAAAAAAAAAAATTAATTATCAAAAAATGCTTAAAATAAATTACCAAATATACAACTATGGATTAAATGGAAATATATCCAGATATGTAATACAATAAATGAATTTAATAAAATTATTTGAGTGTTCATTCGGCTAAATATAAAGGTGACTATATATTTATATATTGCTAGAGCATGTATGTCGAATAAATTCATTTTTGCAGTGTCATTATTTTTTGTTAAAAAATTTGAATACCATAGAATTCAAATGATAATTTTGAGAAACATATAAAAGTCATAAATTAACAATTGATACATTGATAGTTATTAAGTAATTTAATAATAATTATGCAAATCCAAATAATTTTTTCAATGAATTGGAAATTGATCGTATTCAAGTAATTGAATTGAATATTTTAATGTATAAAAAAAGGTAATAATTTCATTTTATATTGCACAGATATTATTTTATTTTCTACAATATTTATTTCAATTTTTTATTTAATTGAAACAATTCAAAAATCGAAATTCTAGAAACACTTAACAATACCAAATACGTAATTTTAATTATTTTTTGAACAATTGACCAATTGTTCAAAAAATGTTTTTGTTTTTCTCCTTGATAAAAGCATTTAATTGGACAGCTCCAGGTAATTATAACCAAACATTGAGTGCTGGCTACTATAATATTACCATCATTGGGGCACAAGGAGGATTAGGTTGTAATCAAGCAAATGTTGCCAAAGATTATTCCGGAAGACTACTTCAAGGCGGTCATGGAGCAATTATTTCGGGAATACTACATTTAAAAGGTAATTATGAGTACAGTATCGTTGTTGGAGACACACCAATCCCTAATTGTAGTTTTTACCAAAATCCTGGCTCAATTTATGGTGAAGGTGGACAGAGCGGCAAAGATACAGATAAAGGAAAAGGTGATCAATCTGGTGGCGGTGGTGGATATTCACTTTTTGGCTTAGATTACGAAAAATACATTGTAATTGCGGGTGGAGGAGGTGGTGCCACATACTACAATAATGGAGGAAGTGCTGGTGGAAGAGGCAGTAATTTTAAGATTGATTATTACTATAAGGAAGTAAAGTGTACCATTGGATCTGATTATCCTTGCTTTAGTAATGGGCGAAATGGAGGCAATGGTGTTGATAGTAGAGTTGTTCCTGGAGGTGGTGGTGGTGGCGGCTTTACAGGTGGATATCAAGGTGTTAATTCTATAAAAAATACTTATTATTCTGCAGGAAAAGGTGGATCGAGTAATTGGAAGGATGATTATTTTTATGGTGATGTAAACATTTCTGTCGGAATTGATAATAATGCAACAGGAAATGGTTCTTTGTATATTGAGGTAATAAAACTGTGTAAAGAAGGTTGCTATAATTGCGAATTCAATAATGCCAGTGTTTGCACAGAATGTTATCCTGACAAATATTTATATGCAGGTGCTTGTTATGATGAATGCCCACAATCTCCAAGTGCTACTTATCCAGATAATGAAACCAGAAGATGTTTTAAATGCCCTATTGGTGAGATTCCAGAACAAGATGGTAACTGCGTTCCAAAGCCAACACCAATGCCATCACCAACACCTAATAAGTCACCACTCAGCACGCCATCATTCACACCTGCAATGACCCCATCAGACACACCAATCGAAGTTCCACTTGCAACACCATCAAGTACTCCATCATCAACGCCTGACACCACATCAGATCTCCTACTAAGATTGACACCAACAGCCAATCCACAAAATGGGCAAATGCTCAATTCTGCTCCAACAGATATTCCAAGCAATCAAAATGAGAAGGATAAGCGACTTGGATTAATCATTGGAGTCACTGTTGGCTCGCTTGCATTGATAGGACTTATTGCAGTAGCAGTATACTTCTTATTGAAGCAGAAAGATGAAAATGAAACATGCGAGAATGAAATGATGGAGGAAACTGTCATTAGCGCAGATTACGGAATGGTCACAACGCTTGAGAATCCAATGTTCACAACGACAGTAAGCATGAACTCTGAAGATATCTTTGCAGATGATTTCGAAGAAAAAGATAAGAGTGATTATTTCCACTTTCATGATGAAGAACTTTAATTTGTATATTTCTTATTTGTTTTGTATTGTAAAGTTATCCTATTCTTTTATTTTCTTATTTTTAGTGCATTTTCCAAATGTATTTTTTACAATTTTGTATAACTCGAATAGATTGTTATTAAAAAAAAAATGCATGTTTTGGAACATTAAAATCACATAAAACATAATATTACTTGTGATATATTCAGAATAACTTATTATAATTTGGAAGTACTAATAAATAAAATTTTGAAATTATAAAGCTTGTTTTATGGTAAAATTTGCATTATAGAATTCATATGTATAGCAAGCTGAAGCCTATATCACATATTCAATTATGAAATGATATCTAAATTTCTATTTTTTCATTCATGTGTTATGTGTAGTTAGTATGGTATAACAATATATGATAGTATCGAATATGTGTTAGAAATGTAATGAGTTCTGTTGTAATGATTTGATGTAGAGTGAGAAAATTATGACAATGTTAAAATAATGAATGGTATAAACATATGCAAACAAGCTGAACCCAATCATACTTTTAAGACAGTCTTTTTGCTCGAAATGTGTTGTTTCATGTAGATTTCAGTACGAATCTGTCATTTTTATGGTTTGTACAAAGTTTGAGTGATTTTTCGGCAAAGCTAGTCATAGATGCATCTTATATTCGTCAAAGACTACTATATGACGCATCTTGCAGCCTAGACAAAATCTGATGTAGTTGGAGAGCACCATAAATGCTGCCATTCGAGTGTAAACTCTCTAACATAGCATGCCACTGGAGAATTTACACCAGAATTGTAGCATTTACGGTGCTTTGTAGTTCGAATCGAGACTTAATAGAAAACTGTTCTGTTTAGCGATGATGTTGACGGATGTGTTGTTATATGACTAAGAATCCGTCATTATCTTAGTCAAATGAAGTATGATGAAAATAAAAAATCGATTTTGGCTTTTTTTTTTCTGCTTATTGTTATGTTGATCGCCAAGCATAGCATATTTATAGATAAAGTTGCTTGTATTAATGAGTGCGGGGTGTTATTGATGATAGATCAAAATAATTTTAAACTGCAATATTTTGAAAAATAAAAATCTTTATGTATATTTATGTTTATTTGTGAGCATTGCATCATATTTTGTTTCTGGTTTTATTTCATAAGGTATTTTACTTGTAATCGACATTAATCATTTGTAAAGTGAATTCATTATTTTAGTAAAAAGTTTACAATGTCACTTTTAATTGAAAATTAATCTAGAATTGGATAATAAATATAATATTTAAAATTTCAAAAAAATTCTCAAAATAATTGAAGGGCAACACAATATATTTTATTTTGACATTTTGTCACTTTACATGAAATAAATAATATGTAAAATAAAATTTATTTATATATGTCAAAAAGCGAACGTTTAAGATTTACCATTTCTGCTTGCATTCATTGATATCCCATGAAGAAAGGCTAGTAGCTTGCAATAAGATATTTTTATATTTTCTACTGATCCAATACTCCAAGAATTATAATTCTCTCTTTCACATTACTATTTTTTAAATTCCCTAATTGACGTATTTTCTAGTATAAGGAGAAAATTTAGTACACATCCTATATTTAAGATGAATGGTATTGATGTTGTTACCATTTCCTACGAAATATTTCTCAAGAAAATATTAAATTCGTACAATTTTACTATCATTTGATTAACCTTATTAACCAGCAACTATCAAGAATAAGACTATGTAAGACATTTTAAAGTAAATTTTTTAGTCATTGGATTTTTGCGTACGGGGCGCAACTTTACTCAAGATTCAGAAGGCGAAATATATGCCTCTCCATGTGGCACTGTAAACTAGAACAAAGTAAATTTTTAATGGAACAGCTTTGTAGATTTCGTGAAAATTGAATTTTTTATATTAAATGAATATTTTTGATAGATGTGTCACCGGCTGGAGGCAATGATGACGCCGCGGCGCTATCATCGCCAGAGGCCGGATTTTTTTTTTTTTTTTTTGACATGTGGCACCAAGTTGAAAAATCCGGAAATATTTTGTATATAAAATTCATGTATATAGAGCTTTTATATGCCAAAGTTTGAAGCCACGAAAAAGTATTTTCACTTGTTACCACATCTCTGTTTATTTGGACTTTTCAATGTTTATTTTTTTCAATTGAAAATTAATCGTATTCAAGAAATTGAGTGGAATATATTCACGATCACAAAAATGTTGATAATTTTATTGTATGATATAAAATCTATTATTTGTTTTCCACAATTTTTATTTCAATTTTTTTTTGAATGAAACAATTCAAAAATCTAAATTAAAGAAACATTCAACAATAATAGATACATCATTTTTATAAATTTTTTTAAAAATATTGAACAATTGACCATAACAAATGTTTTTGTTCTTCTCATTGAGCAGAGCAATTAATTGGACCAATCCAGGTAACTATAACCAAATATTGAGTGCTGGCTACTATAATATTACTATTATTGGAGCGCAAGGAGCACTTGGCTGCCGTAATGCAGAAGTTAAAAAAATCAATGATAATAAACAGCCAATTGAAGGCGGTCATGGAGCAATTATTTCTGGAATATTACATTTAAAAGGCAAAAATGATTACAAAATCGTTGTAGGAGACACACCAATCACAATTTGTAACAATAACACTATACTCCAAAATCCCGGCTCGATATATGGCGAAGGCGGATATAGTGGCTATGATTCAGAGGGTAATGGAAAAGGTGATCAATCTGGTGGTGGAGGTGGATATTCATTTTTTGGATTAAGTTCCGAAAATTATATTGTAATTGCTGGTGGTGGAGCTGGTGCGACATATTGGAATAATGGATCAAGTGCTGGTGGAAAAATTTATAATTTTGAGATTGATTCATACTATAACGAAGTTAATTGTACCTCAAATTCAAAAAAACTGTGCTTTACAAATGGACGATATGGTGGAAATGGTACATATTCTTATCTGATTCCTGGTAGTGGAGGTGGTGGTGGATTTAGAGGTGGATATGGAGGCGATTGGTCTAATTATAATGCTTATTATTCAACAGGAAAAGGCGGTTCAAGTAATTGGAAGTATGATTATTTCTATGGTGATGTAACTGAATCTGTCGGAATTAATAATAATGCAGCAGGAAATGGTTCATTGCATATTGAAACAATAAAACTGTGTAATGAAAGTTGCTATGATTGCGATTATGATGATGTCAATAAATGCACAGAATGTCCTAAAGGTAAATATTTATATGAAGGTGTTTGCTATGAAAATTGCTCTAAGACTCCAGTCGTAACATATGAACATAAAGAAACTGGAAAATGTTCTACATGTCCTGAGGGTCAAATTCAAGATAAAGGTAACTGCGTCCCAAAGCCAACTCCTATGCCATCATCAACACCATCAAGTACTCCATCATCAACTCCATCAAATACACCCTCATCAACACCATCAAATACACCCTCATCAACACCATCAAGCACTCCATCATCAACACCATCAAATACACCATCAATAACCAAAGATCCCACACCATCAGTAAAGCCAACAAGCAAACCACAAATAGACAAAATCCCTGAGAACGATAAACCAGCCAAAGAATTTACACAGACACCAGCTTCTCCAAGCGGGGAAAGTTTGGGTAGTGGAGAAGTTGGTAAAAACAACGGCAAAAAGAAAGTCCCTCTTGGATTGATCATCGGCATCATTGTTGGTGTTCTTGCAATAGTTGGAATCATTGCAGCTGCAATATACTACAAGATGAGATCCAAAAGCGACAGCATATCAAACGAGTCTAGTCAGGAAGAAATGGAAGAAACAATTATCAGTACAGATTGCATAAGCTGCACAACCCTTGACAACCCAATGTTCACTACAACAATCACTGTTGATGATGATGTTTTTGCCAATGAATTTGAAGAAGTTTATCCAAGTGGAGTTTTCCATTTCCACGATGAAGAAATTTAATTCTTTGTTATTTGTTTTGTATTGTAAAACTATCCTATCCATTTATTGAAATAATATTTTTTTTCACTAATAATATTTGAAAAATATACCTAAAATAGATATAATTTAGGAGGAACATGCATGCAAATATTTATTTTTATATCTAATATTGAAGAAATAAAATTCAATAATTATTTCGTAATTTCCTATTAATATTTAGATCGTCAGCTATAATACATTCTAATATGGATATTTGTACATGACATGAAACTAGTTAAATGTGTTTTTATCTACTCAGTGCTTAGAGAAAATCAAAAATAATCATTCGTGGTTAAAAGTAGATATTTTTCGAAAATTTTAAGATAAATTGGTTTGTTATATGATAGTAAATGCAAATATCAAATAAAACTAAAATTTTCAAATAAAAATCGTTTTTTCACCATGGATGCGTTTTTCGTCCACCGCTACGATTTTTATCACCCATATCCGATAAAACTGTGGACAGCAAGCGCATATCCTGGTGCCCCATATCTTTTAACGTATGATGGCGTTAATTTGCGAATATTTAATTATGAAACGAATCAATGTATCAAGCAAAGGGACTTTTTAACACATGATAACATATCTTCAGCCCTCTCTGTTTTCTCGAGTCTTTATCCTTCTCGCGTTATTTTCGTTATTATTCGTGAAAGAAGAACTTTAATCGCATTTGATGAAAATCTCGTTGAAATTCCATCACTTAACTTCGATACGACATTAGTAATACTTTCTACCGCTTGGTCTCATCGCAGACAAAAGTTATTCGTCTCAGGAAATTTTGGATGGCTGAGATGTTTAAGTTTAGAGGTTAAAAACTCAATAAGTGGTACACAAGCCTTATGGTCTCCAGACTGGTCTTCCCATGAAAGGAAAAACTGGGTCTCTCATCTCGCAATTGATGAAAGAGATGGATACGTCATTGGATCGTCAAAAACAGATATTATAGTGTTTTCTACAGATGATGGTAGCTTTATTTTCAGATTTAACGCATCCCACACGATGGAAATTTCTGCAATTCAATATTCAAACGATAGACACATGCTATACACAGCAGCAGGCGATGGTTTTATCAAATGCTGGCGTTTATTCGGTAAGAAACCGCAACTTACTCAATCAATAAAGCAAATACAGTTAGGACCAATAAGAATGCAATTAGATGCTTCTTCGCTTATATCTGTATCACATGAAAGAATTCTACGTCGTTACAACATGATGACAGGCAATACAATTGCTGAAGTAAATCTTGATGTTCAACATACAAACGAAGAAAAGAACGTTGAAGCTGTTCTTGACGTGCAGACAGCATATTTCAATAAGAGACAGTTCGTTTTCGAAAGCGAAGGAATTCGAATTATGTCTTTCGAGACATTTTACGCTCCACATGAGCTCGCTGTATGCTGCGACTTAGTTTCAGACGTTGTTGTATCTTCTTCAGGCAATATTTTAGCGATTTGCAGAAATAATATTATGCACGAAATTCATCCAGACGGAAACAACATACAAACATATGATATTGATGCAGCTATTGTCGAAAACCTACAAAAATCACATCCAATCACTACGAAACTCAATAAATTCTTCATTGAAGACGACATTCTTTATTTAGGTTATCAAGGCGGCGAAATCAAAACATATGACTTCAAAAACATGAAATGTTATGAAATGTTGGAGACAAACAAGACAGTTCCAGTCACATACATGTCTATGGTTGACCACTTATTTGTAGAAAGACACATCTACTGTCCAGCAGTTGGCGAAAGAAAAATCCATAAAATGTTATTAACAGATTCGTATCCAGGCGCTTTTGCTCTTTACTGTAGCAAATGTGACAGCTATGTCGGCAGCTGGAAGGTCATAGACAACGCAATACTTCAATTGCAGCAAGTTCCTGGTGATAGATTGATGATAATGCTCGAAAAAGCGAATTTGTCAATCTGGGAGATGTCGACGCAAATACTATGTAAAAATTCAGTCGCTTTCGATGAATTCGACACTGGCACATCTTTCGTATTTGCGACACCTTCATTAATTTTCGTTACGATGAGCAATGGAAAGGCTTCTTGCTACGAAGTACTAAAGAATCCACCGAAATTAATCCATTTGCATACTATTTGCGTTTTCAAAGTTCCTTTCATGAAAGTTATGCCGACATCAATTCTCAAAAGTTATCCAGACTACGAAAAGCTCAACGCAAAATATGATTTGGAAGGTGTTGTCTGCTGTTTGAGCAAAGAAGATGTTTTCACGATTGTCGATGCTGTTCATGGCTGTTCTTTGTTTTCCTGCAGCCTTCCAAAGCATAAATCAATGATGAGTTTCGCTTTAGTTCCTTACACAAATCTTTTCATCGTTGTTTCTATTGATCAAAACATCAGATTATTAGATTATCCGGAAGTTCACAGACCTAAGCCGAAAGAGAAAGAAGAATTGGACGAAGACAAAGAAGCAGAGAAAATTAATTTGGCTCCAAAACCATTCACTGATGATGATTACGAGCAGATGACAGCTAGAGCACCAGACTCTAAAAACAAGAAAGATCAAAACGAAGGAAAAAGTGGAAGAAACTTTTCGGAAGAAGCATTCGAAAACTCACAGAAAACAAGGATTGTTTTCAAGGAAAACGACAGGAAGACATTTAGATTCGAATATGAAAGCGGATGGCCTAGAATCGTCGTAGATGATCTACAGGAAGAAGAAGAACTTGAAGAGGAAGAAGAAAACAAAGTCGAACATACTGGCTTCTCTCCTTACGCGACTCCTAAAGAATTGAGCGACAACGAGTTCGAATTCTCTGAGAAAGATCAGATATTCGTGTCTGACATCATGAATATCAATGAAACAATGCAGAAAGAAATTGATGAAGTAACGAAACATAATCACGAAGTTTACCTGAAAATCATGAAAGAGAATCCAAAAGCAAAAGAAATATTCGACAAAAAACCTCTTAAGAAGATAACAGAGACTTACGGCTATGAATATGATGAGGATGAAAATCTCTATGATGTCTTTTTGTCATTGGATGTCACTCACTTATCAACTGCACCGAAAATCAGAGTTAATTCTAAAATTCAATCGCCGCGTGGAAAAATTGACGTTTTCAAACTGCCCAAGCAGACTCCAATCAAGCCAATTGGCAACAAGAAACCACACAAGAAGCCAATGAAGAAATATATGATCTTAGAATTCCAAGATGGAACAAAAATCAAAGCAGACGAAAAAATAATCAACTTATTGAAAATTATTTCGCAAGAAAACGAAAAGAAGACAACAGGCAGCAATGAAGAATACAACACTCCTGGCTTGATTTTCCACAAAGCTCTCGTTGATCTCGACAAGACAATGAAAAAGAAGAAGCATAATATTATTATCGAAGAGCAGAGATTAATTGCTTTGCCAATCCAAACTTTGACAACTGGCGGTGTTTCCATTGGTGCTTCAAACAAGAGATACTTCCCCAAAGGAACAATCAGCAGATTCGTAATCAACACGATTGGTGGATCAACGATTACGTCGATGAACAAGAAAGGCGGATACATGCATTCGCCATTCTTCCACTGGGAAGGAGTCAATTTCACGAATCCTGACGGAAAACGCAAGCACAGGAAGAAGAAGCTGAAGATAATGAAATTCAATGTTGTCGGAGAACAAGTCATAGAAGAAGAGGAAGAATATACTTATGAAGAAGAATATGAGGAAGAAAGTGCGGAAAGTGTCGGAAAATCTATTCTCAGTGATAAACATTCTGCTTCCTATCATAGCGAGGATAGATATTCATCGCATTTCTCGGATAAAATGCAACAGGAAGAAGACACATTCGGCGAAGAAGATACATTTGGTGAGATGTCTCCTCTTCCTTCTAAAATCAATCTCTTCGATACAACAGACGAAAAAGTCAGAAAACTGAGGGAAAAATCACCAAGTGTCAAAGCAATCAGCGATCTTTTTGGATCATCAGATAATCCTCTTCTTGATCTCTTAAACAAATCAGAAAAACTCACAACAGATCAAATCCTGAGTGATTTGCATAATAATTATCCAGATGGACCAATAGAATGGAGGCCGCTTGATTCCATTCCTAAACTTGGCACGCCAACTAAAAATGCTTTCAATGTTGCTGGTCTGCATTTAACAAATCTCCCTGAATCAGAAAGACCATTATCTCCAAGAGTCTATGACCCTCTGATGATGCTGAATCAGGCGATAAAGCTCGATGATAGTGACTTGAGTTCAATCTCGGAAACATCTGATGATTTGATGGGTTATTCTGACGTTTCATCAGAAAGTTTGCTTTACGATGAAGGATCCAACTCTTCCAAAGAGTTCAATCTCGGTGTAAAGAAGAACACCAAGGTCTTGACACAGTCGCAGTATTTCATTCAAGCGAACTTAAGGAGGAGCGATTTTGCAGCATTGAGAAAATTACTGGATGAAGACGGTTTAATTGACGAAAATGATACATTCATTAATTTGCCTCGCTGGCAGCCAACTGTTGAATTCAAGCCACGCCACAAGCCAGTGGAGAAGCCTCCTGGCCAAAAGAAGTCTTCTAGAGACAAAAAGAAGAGAACGGAAGAAAAGAAAGTCGCCGATGACACTCTCGACATTAAAATCGAGCAAATTAATGCACAAGAGATTTCCGATGAAGATGATATTGATATTGACAATGACAATGCTGTCCGTGATAAATCGCAACCTTCATCTGATGTTTTGCCACAAGATGAATCAGCAGAGCAAATCGAAGAAGAAGAAATTGCTGACCAAGAAACAGAGTCAAAGCCGAAATACAAAATCTCCGAAGGCCTCAAGAAAGATTTCAAACGCGAAACTATACAAGTTGCAAAAACCAAAGCAACAACAAACTACGCGAACATCAAATACGATCACGAAGGACCAAGGAAACCGCCACCACCTGATAAACAAGTACGCAAAGTTGTTGAACAAGCTCCACCAGAAAGTCGCATCGATAAATCAAAGCTGAAAGTCTCAGAAGGCATGCAGAAGCCGAAGAAGAAAGTCAAGAAGATCAAAGTACAAGAAAAGAAAGAAAATAAGGTGAAGAAAGTGAAAGTTGCGAAAGAGATGAAGAAAAAGACAAAAGTTACAAAAATCAAAAAAGCCAGAGTCAAAAAGGTTGTCAAAAAGAAGCCAAGATACAAATATTCACCGATCATCCTTCCTAAAATCAAGCGTTGCGATTCATTCGGTGGAAGGAAGCATCCTATAAGAATAGACGAGTACGAGAAGCCTAAATATTGGAGGGAATTTTTCAAGCACATTTCCAAATCCGATGATGATGACATCAACAAACCAGGCGAAGAAGAAGAAATATTGGAGGAGGAAGAAATAGTCGAAGAAGAAGAAATAATAGAAGAGGAAGAAGAAGAGCAAGAGGAGGAAGATTTGGATGGATATGTTTATGTTTATGAAGAAGAAGATGAGGAAGAATATGGCGGATTAGCAGCTCAAATGGCGAGAATCAAAGCACGAGAAGAAGAGAAACAGCACGAAGAAGTTGTTATATACGAAGAACATGAAGACAAAGAATCAACAAAGACTAAGAAATCGAAGAAAACTTCAAGATCAAAGAAGTCAACGCCAAAGAAATCAACGAGATCAAATCACAGTAAGAAATCGAAAGAAAGCAAATCATCGCAAGAAACTTCACAAGAAAAGATTTATGAAGAAATTTTGCCTGCTGAAGAGTTGATTCCACAAGAAGAAGAACAGAAGCATGAAGAAGAGGAAGAAGCGAGAATCACTGTCAATAAGCAGGCATACAGGAGGCACTACAACAAGAAGAAGAAGCTAGAGGAAGAGGAAGAAAAGAAGGAAGTCGAAGAAGAAGAAAAGAAAGAAGTTGAAGAAGAAGAAATCGAATATGAAGAAGAAAGTTATTACGAAGAAGAAGACTACTACGAGGAAGAAGATAAAGGAGCAATTACACTTGATGAACTCAGCGATAAAAAGAAGAATAGAATCAAATCAGCTGAGATGCTTGCAGCTGAAGAAGCTGCACTACTTGCACAGTTGCAATCTCAAACAACTGGTGATGAAATTCCACGCGATGATCTACTGCTTGGTCTTGGAACTCCTTCAAAGAAGAAGAATGAAGATATAAATTTGTTCGAAATTGCGACTGATGAACCAAGGCCAACGCATTTAGGCGAATCAGTCGGTTTGATTGAACTCGAAGGCGAGTATTATTTCGAGTCAAGGGAATTCGTTTATCCTCCGTTGAACGTTTTCTCGAAGTCGACAAACGATTTGATCAAGAAAATAGACAAAGAAAAGCAAACCATTTCTATGTTCAAAGATGTTGATCTTGTTGAAGCTCCACCGATTTATTTATCACATTACTGTCCTTCCCTTTTCGACAAACGCACAGGAAAACTTAGAAGAAATTCATATTAATATTTTTTTGTTTATTTATATAAATTGTTTTGTATTGTATTTATATTAAGTCTAAAACTATTTAAAATCTTATTGATTTCATCTGAATGAATGTTAGTAAAAAGCATATTTATGATTGAATATTTCCCACTATCATGCACATAAAAAAGAGCTATTTCACGATAGGTCATATTTCATCTCATGCAACTATTCAAAATTAATTGTAGTTTGTTTCATAGAATTGCTTTTATGTATATTGAATAAGATAATTTGAAAATTTATATGTTTATGAAATCAGACAGTTTTGTTGACCTATGTTATCACAAAGCAACGATGTCAGTCATGATTTTTCCAATGTTTTGTAAAATCGAATAATTTGCAAGAAAGAGTATGATTTAAAACTCATCTGTTAACTTTTTGTCGAGAATTTCGTCAAAATAGAATCAATTATAAAGTTAAAATACACAAATTAATTATTTAGCACCATGAGCTTTCAACATATTTTCGATTCAAAGATGACCTTTTTGTTCAGCATAATACAAAGCTGTACACTTGTCTCTGTCTTCAATATTAATATCAATGCCAGATTCGATCAAAAGACGAACTAATTCTTGATTGTTATCGTCAGCTGCTTTAGTGAAGATGTTTTTCCCATCTTTTCCTGTCACGTAAACAAATTTCTCTCTGACGGCTAATGACATGGCATCTTTGTCCTTATCTGTTGAAATTGTATCGCAAATTTTGTAGATTTTATCAAAATTCTTTTCTGTTTTCAGAATCTTCTTCAGTTCTATGGAGTTTTTCAGGTATAGAAGTATTTGGTCAACCAGACGCTTATCATTCCTTTCAAAAGAAATTTTCTTTGTTTCTTTCTTTGTTTCCTTGTTTCTTTCAACAGTAAAAGTAAAAGAAAAGGTAAATTGATTTTCTTTTATATCTACATCTTTCAAAAGAAAATTCATCTCTTCTGGTATATCCTCTGTGACTCCTTGCTGTTTTTCTTTATCTACACTTTCTGTATTTGTGGATGTTTTCTTTTTAGAGCCTTTTTTCTTTTTAGGTGGTTTTTGATTCTGTGTATCTTTATCTTGATTTTCTGCATTTTGGTCCTGATTTTCTGCATCTTGATCTTTTTTCTCTGTATTTTGATCGTGCTTTTCTGATTTTTCCTGTATTGTATTTTCTTCATTAGCATTTTCATCTTCAATGGTAAAGAATGATATATCTATTGATGCATGGTCCTCGAGAAGTGGATTTGCGTGTATATCTCTAATCGCGATCATAAGTTTTTTAGTTGATTCAGTATCCTTTAGTTTTAGAGTACATGTCAATTCTTCCATATAGCAGTTAGATTCGCCTATTTCATTTTTAAGTCTTTTTTTCAGTTCCTCCGCATTCATAAAGAATTTTTGACACGTAAACTTTTGTTTTTAAATTTTCCATAATTTTTGACACGTAAACTTTTTTTTGTTGAAACTGCAAAAATTCATCTAATATTCTTTCTCTAGGATCTACTGTATCAATGGTTGCGTTATTTTTTATTAGAAATATATTCGAAGCTATTGATGGACAACCAAACCAGGATTTTCCTCATTAAAAAATTAAAATTTTTCATTTGATTTGTATGATTTAAATCTTAAATATCGATAGAGTAGATAATTTACTTTATAATGCCCTATTTATTTAATTGTTATAAATACTGAATGAAAGCAAAAAAAACTATTTTTACAAAAAAGACAATAAAAATTACCTACACTTTTTTTGATTCGTCAAAAATTTTCAATCTTTAGATAATAAAAAACTTATAATATACGATTATCCTCATTTTTCATTTTCAATGCTGTGAAATATTGAATGGAAAATAATCATACTATCAATTATAAATCTGTGTAACTTATAATATTGTACAAAATTTTAATTGCGCTTCTTCATCTCATTTCGTGAAAAGTGACATTTTTGAATTTTTCGTTACTTCTATCCATATATTAATATTTTATAATAATTTTAATTCTAAAAATCGTGAAAAGTGACAAACTTTACAAAAATTTAAATAAAAGTGACTCACTTCATTTTTCATTTTTGTGATCATGAAGAAAGTAATGAATCGCACTGAAGACATGGTACTCGAGATGGCAAAGGGCATGGTACTCTGCCATCCCGAATTGGAGTTGATTCCAAAGTACAAAGTTATTAAAAGCAAGCAAATCAACGCAGACAAAGTTACACTGATCAGTGGTGGTGGCAGCGGCCATGAACCAGCTCATGCCGGCTATGTTGGCGAAGGAATGCTCGATGCTGCAGTTTTAGGCGATATCTTCGCTTCACCATCGCAGATCCAAGTGTACCAGGCTATCAAGGCAACAGCCAGCAAGAAGGGTACACTTCTTATCATCAAAAATTACAGCGGTGACATTATGAATTTCAAAAATGCCGCGCATCTTGCTTCAGAAGACGGAATTCAGGTTGATTTCGTCAAGGTAGATGATGATATCGCCGTTGAAGACAGCCTCTACACAGTTGGACGCCGTGGTGTTGCAGGAACAGTTTTAATTCACAAAATTGCTGGCGCAGCAGCTCAAGAAGGACGCGATTTACAAGCTGTCAAGGCTGTTGCTGAAAAGGCAATCGCTAATGTACGCACAATTGGATTTGCTTTGACATCTTGCACAGTTCCAGCAAAAGGCTCACCAACATTCCAATTAGGCGATCAAGAGATGGAGTATGGCGTTGGTATCCACGGAGAGCCAGGCAAAGAGCGCGTTAAAACAGCAAGCGCGAGCGAATTAGCGAAACGTATGGTTAACGACCTTCTTAAGGACATGAAGTTAGAGAAAGGCACTGAAATCGCATTACTCATCAATGGTTTCGGCGCTACACCACTCCAGGAACTCTATTTGTTCAATAATGATATCACACGCGAATTATCCAACAACGGAATCAATATTTACAGGACATTCGTCGGCAACTACATGACAAGTATCGACATGGCTGGCTTATCAGTTACATTCATGAAGCTTGATGACGAATTGAAATCATTATTATCAAGCCCAAGTAACACACCAGGTCTCAAGGTATCTGGACCAGTCGAACCAGTCAAATACAGTGATATTGTCGAAGAAGTTAAGCAAAATCACCCAGTTTCATTCAAGATTGAAACAGATGCTAAATATGCTACAGTTGAAGGCCAGTTGACAGTCAACAATCTCATATACCTCATCGATCACATGAGCCAGATCATCATTGACAACGAAGTTCCATTCTGTGAATTGGATTCTCATGCAGGTGATGGCGACTTCGGCATGAGCGTTGCAAAGGGATTCAGACAACTCAAGCGTGAATGGAAGGAGTTAGTTTCAGAAGAAAATCTTACGATTGGCAAATTCTTGCATCACGCATCTTTGATCATCATGGAATCATGCGGCGGTGCCTCAGGACCAATCTGGGGCTCAGCATTCCGTGCTGCAGGCAGATATGCTGGTGATCTCAAATCACTCAATGTCAATCAGTTCGCAGAGATGATGCAGGCTGCTGTCAAAGGAATCCAATCTACAGGCGAAAGATCATTCGGACGAGGCGCTGTTGTCGGCGACAAGACACTGATTGATGCACTCGTTCCTTGTGCAGACAGCTGGACACAGAGTGCTAAGGACGGCGACAGCTTCAAGACAGCATTCAAGAAGGCAGCAGAAGCAGCTGTAAAAGGCGCCGAAAAGACGAAGGATATCGTCGCAAGGATGGGCCGCGCTGGTGTCGTCGGTGAGCGTAGCCTCGGATATCCGGATGCTGGTGCACATGCTCTCGGTGTCATCTTCACAGATTTATCAGACGGATTGAAAGAAAACTGAAAATTATTGTTTGGAAAACAAATTCAATGAGTGATAAATTATTACTTAAAATAAAGATTCTCACTTTAACCAAATCAAAGTATAAATATCAAATGACTCATATTTTGATGTTAGCATGATTTTACGAATATGACAAACTTTGATGTTTATCATTAATCATAAAGGTTTCAAATATTAAATAAATAAACAATGAATCATTATTTATTCCGTAAAAGATTTAAATCAACAAAATAAACATGTAAATATGATTATTTGATGGAATGGAGTAAAGCATTTAACTTAATATCTATTGCCATGTTTTCTCCAATGATATCCTGCATTTCATGAATTTTCCCAAGAGCTTCGGATTTTTGCTCATTGAGCTCAATAAGACTTGCATTATGAGTTTGATTTTGTGCTTCTATTTCATCAATCATCTTACTAACTTCTTTACCACTTTTATTTTTCTGTTTGATTTCATGATTCAAATTGTTAATTGTTAATTCTTGTTCAGCAATTTTCCTTTTAAGTTCTTTGAGCCTATGTTCCAGCATTTGCGTTTCTAAATTTTCATTTTGTACAGCATTTTCAATTGATTCAATAACTCTTTTTATGCTAAATATCGAGAGGTTCAACATAATGATGGAGATCTTTTTGGAGTCCTTGTATATTTGTTGGCATTTATCACGACTATTTTTAACCTTGTCTATTTCCGATTCTTTGGAATCAATAGCTGCTTGCAGCTCAGTTAATTTTGCCAGGATTGAATCTTTATCTGGACCGGTATCTACATTAAATAAAGTTTTAATTTTTTGCGCGTGTTCACTTAATTTATTTTTCATTTCTTGTTGAATTTGGTTTGCTCTTTCAGTTAACTTTATTTGAGTTTCTGAATTTGTTCCAACTTTGTCTTTTACTTGACAAACGTTGTTATAATTATTCTCAATTTTATTTATCTGTGTCTGCATATCTATAATTTCTTTCTTTTTGGATGAAAAATCATTAATTGTTTCATCGAATGCATGAATCTGTCTATACACATCCTCTTGAATTGCTTTGTTATAACATTCTAATTGATTATATAAATATTTGTATACTACATCCTTAAATTGCATTAAAAATTCAATGCTATTATCTTCTTGCTGTTGTTGGGTTTGATTTTGTTGCTGTGGTGGTTGAGGCTGTTGTTGTAATTGTGTTTTATCATTTTGCTGCTTTTGAGTTTGTTTTTGTTGTTGTTGTGACTGCTGTTGTGATTGAGTTTGATCTGTTTGCTGCTGTTGTAGTTGAGGCTGTTGCTGATTAATGCCTGAAATTTTTATGTAATTATTCAGCATTTCATCGAACATTGTTATAATTACTTGGTATTGCTATTCATAGCTATATTTTTCTTGATTCATTACTTCTTGTGAAGAGTTTTTATCGTTAAGAAGCTGTTCTCTTTGTTCCTCCAATCGAGAAAGTTCAGTTCTCAGTGTTTCGAGAGTGGAACTCTTATGCAAGGATTCAATATAATATTCAACATGAATAGTTGTTGAAGAAATTCTCAAACAATAAAATTTCAATTTCCAGATTCCTGTTACACTAATGCTTAGATATCATACATACAAGTTACATTTTTTTATATGAATGGAT
Source organism: Trichomonas gallinae (assembly GCA_008369845.1). Taxonomy (NCBI): domain Eukaryota; phylum Parabasalia; order Trichomonadida; family Trichomonadidae; genus Trichomonas; species Trichomonas gallinae. The sequence goes on along the minus strand of MRSU01004282.1, from coordinate 21,720 downwards.
ATGATCGAAGGATTACAACGATCGGAATTATAGTAAACGATTCTGTGCATTTTTTTTTAATATTGAATAAATACATCTTTGTTTAAAAGATAACATGATGGATGTCAAAAAAATTACGCTTCATAATCAAATTCTGACATGTAAAATAATTTACAAATCGAAATTGACAAAAAGTTTCATAAACGTCTTTTTGCTTGTTAAATTAGATGGATTCTTCAGATGATGAGCAAATGAAATCAGGACTTTTAGATAAGATTCATCAGATGTCTCTTGAAATAGATTCTCTTAAGGCATCTAGAAATTACTATAAAGATCAATGCGAAACATTATATGTTTCGTTATCTAAAACGATGACCGAAAAAACGCCATCTTATAGAACGCAGAAAGAAGTAGAAGAATTAATTTCAAATATTAAAGCACAAGAAGCAGAAAAAAACAAAATTTTAAAACAAAGATACAAAGATAGAGAGAAAATATTCCAAGCTGAAATCACCAAACTTCAAGAAACAATATCACATCACGAATCTATTATAGAAAAGCAGAAAAATGTTCGCACGGAATTAATAGAACAATTAATGAGTTACAAAAAACGAGTAAATGCGGCAGAATCTAAGATAAAAGATGCAGAGAATACTATTGATCAACTCAAGTCATCAACATCTTCATCAATTACTGTTTCATCAACAAATATCAACCAAACAACTAATTCTAGCGAAATAAACATGTTAAAAAAGAAAATACTCAAATATGCAAAGCAACTAGAAGAAATGAAGAACTCAATCACGCTAACAAATTCTTTGCAAGAAGATGCTGTTGATGAGAATAAAAAGATGAAGAAAACGATTGAAGAACAGATACATGAAATCGAATCTCTACGTAAACAGATAGAAATACAAACACAGCAAGTTAATGATTCAAAATCACTCCTTTCTAATGCAATTAGAGAAACAGAATTATTGCAAAGTGATGTAGAATCAGCTCAATCAACAATTGATATACTTATAAAGCGTCTATCTGATAAAGAGGCAGAATTCAATTCTTATACTCAAGAAATAGCAAATAGAATAATAGAAATAAGGAACCAAAAGACAGCTCTTGCATCAGGAAATACAACAATCATTAACCTGCAGACTCAAAATCAAACATACATTAAACAAATCACAGAATTAAAACATACAATTGAAATCAATCAAACCAACCATCAAACACAAGTGCAATCGCTTAACAACCAGATATTATCGCTTAAATCTACAATAGAAAGCCAAAATAGTCAAATTCAAGAATTAAATAATCAAAATCAGGATAATCAAACAGAATTATTGTCAGAGCGAAGGCTAAGGAAAGCAGCTGAAGTGGCTAAAGAAGCTGCTGTCACAAACCTAAAGAACGCTTATGCACTTCTCGCAGCAAACGAAAACTCGAGGAACGAAAGCACAGCAGAGTTTGACCGCATAACAGTAGAGATGACGAACAAGAATAAGGAGCTCGATGAGCGTGAAGGTGAAATAGCAAGATTGACAGAATCCCTGAAAGAAACAACAGAGAAACTCAACGAATCAATAAATTCCGAAAAAGGTTTAAGACAAAAACTGGAAGAAGTCAATGCAAAATACGTCGAAATGCAGCAGCATTCTATTCTAAGGGATGAAGCACAGAAGGCAATAGATGCTGTAGCAAATGAAAGAGATAAAGCAATAGAAATTAGACAGAAATTCGAAACAGAACACTTATCAATTGTTTCCGAATTAAACGATATTAGGATCGCTTTCAATCACCAAGAAGGGACAATTGCAGCACTTCAAACAGAGGTTAAGTCTCTCGCAAAGGCCAACAGTGTTCTCAGGAATAAACTACTCAATGGAGAAGAGCTCTCAGAGATCAACGAAAATAACGAAATTTATCATGTTACTTCATCGAAATTGCTAGAAAATCAAGAAGAAATTGGCAAAAGTGTTATTATCTCAGAAATCAGATCTCAGCTTGATATTTCACAGAAACAGACAATTAAGGACCAGAACACTATTAAAATACTCAAACAGGACATTGAGGCAATAAAGAACGCAATCAATGACTTCGTTGAAAGTTTGTCGGAATTTTCAAATGTTCCAACAATTACAGAATCACATCAGCGTCTTAAAGCGAAGCTCCAGAAGATACAAGACATTCCTGTCTCAATGAAACTAATATCACAGTTCATTGTCGATGCATTCGATGAATGCGTGAGATATTCCAAAGCAATAACTGATAGCACTGAAGGAACATTATTGCGTTCATCAATTTCTCACCTCACAAGAAAAATCGATACCCTTCAGCAGCAAAATGCAGCACAGGCTGATGATATCAACACTCTACAATCTAATATTCAGAATGTCTACAGCAACAAAGAAAAAGTTGAAGATGAACTCCAGTCTTTCACAAAAACAATCACATCTTTACGCGTCACTCTTGATGCTACAAAGCGTAAACTCGCTGACAGTGAAGTCGAAAAGAAGAAACTTAAACAGGAGCTTAGTGTTGTTCCACCTCCAAAACCACAGAATGATCTAGAAAGCTCATTCTCAGACTCATTAAATCTCTCCGAGATATCATCATCCAATGATGACGAGAAACAAACAAAATCAAAGTCTAAGTCTGTTAATAATACAACAGCTCTTGGTGATTCATTGGCAATGCTTGATTTAATATGCCAATAATATTTAGATTATCTGTAAATATAATTATTTTTTTGTAAAATTCAAAAGAATTGTTTATCTATCATTTCACCTTTTCAAACAGTTCATTGTATTAAGAATTAATCTTGAATGAATTAAAAATTTTATAAAAGATATAAACAACTAAATATCACAATTATTGTAAAATTTGCCATCAATGTGAATCTATACTAGATTGGTCTGCTTCATATATGTCGAACAAAATATTGAAAATTGGAATATTGAATATATGTTAAAAAAAATCGAAAATTTATTTTCTATAGCATATAATAGTTTAGGAAATCACAATTAAAGGATTTCTGTTAATTTTAGTTTACATTTTGAAATTATGTCAAAATTTTTGTTTATTGTCAAAATTTGATTTTCATGATGAAATATGCTTTAAATTCAAATTATATATTATATTTGAATTTTAGAATTTAGAAAAAATGTCATTTTCGTTAAAAAAATCAAATTTGTTTTTTCTTGATGACGGATGAACCTATTTTCAAGGTAAAGCCGCCCTCAGATGCTCCAAGTGGTAGACCAGTATCAATGCGCAGAGCAGATATAATTCAAAAAGACGGTCCTGAGATTCCATTCGTTTGGACTCAAATACAAAAAGAACAGAAGAAAATCATCGAAGCTCCAAGTGAGCGAGCTAAAGAACAAAACAAAACAGACTTAGTTTTAAAAGTTCGTGCTGCCGTTGAAAATCCTAAAAAAGCAGATGAGGAATCTGATCCAGATGATGACATTATTGAAATAAAATCTAAAATAGATATGCTTTTAGATGAGCATAAACATAGAACACAAGAAAATGAAACGAATTTAGTCGAATTAAGAATCGTTTTAGACAATTTAACAACTAATATTGACAAAGACACAGAAAACGAGCAAATAGATGAATCTAAGAAATACATTGGACAAGTTCAAGAAGGCCAAAACAGATTACAAGAATCAATTAATTATTTAGTTAAAGGTGCAGCTCAGCTTTTCATGCAAAAGAATAAAGTTAAGATCGAAAAGCTTAGATCCGATATCAATGATATTGCATTTTTAACTTCACAAGTTGATGAACAAATTCGTATTAAAAACTCACTTCTCGAGGAAAAACTTGATTCAATCGCGAAAATTGATGCATCCAATGCAATTCTTCGTCGTAGAATTGAAGGAACTAAAAATGAAATTCGTGCAATCGCAGGCCAAGATTTTGAGAATATCCCAGAGCTCGCACGAACTTACAATGATACAATGAAGAAAATTCTTGATGAGGAAACAGAACTTACTAAGCAATTATGGAATTTGCAATCTCAATTAGAGAAAGAAAAGAAAGAACAAGTCCAAATGGCTTTACTGTATCAGAAAGTCAAAGATCATCCAATTAGAGTTGCCCAATTAACAGAAGAAATGGAATCAAAAATTTCTCAACTTCGTGCACAACTTTTTGAAAAAGAAAAAGCAAATTCTCAAGAAAGAGGACAAACAGCCTTGCAATACCAAACAGAAACTCAGCGTCTTGTCATGCAAGCGAGGAAGGAAAGAGAAGAGCAACTTTTTGCTTTGAAGACAAACCAAATTCAAGCACTTTTGCAGGCAGAAAAGCAGTCGAGAGATGATAAGATAAGACTCATAACCGGCGCGAATTCAAACTTGAGTGGAAGCAAGCAGTTCAAGCAGAAATTGGCCCAGTTCGAGAGCGAGTCTAAAGCGCTTGTGAACAACTTCGAGCAGAGCATCAAGCAGATCAAGATGGACTTCCAGCAGGCGGAGAGGAGAGTGAAGAAAGAGCAAGAGCAGCAGATACAAGAGATGGAAGAAAAAGGCAGAAACGAGCGAAAAGGTTTGGAAAGCGAAGTTTCTATGCTCGAAGCTGCTCTTTCTGCGAAAAATGAACAGTATCAGCATAGCCAGGCAAAGCTACAGCAGCTACAGGAACAGTTGACACAGCTCAAAGAGAAGATAGCTAGGATAGAAGTCAACAGCCAACAGCTGGAAAACTCATTATATGGATCTGCGACAAATAGCGAAGATTTGATGCAGATGCTCATGGAGAACGAGAAGAGGAAGGACGAAGAGAAGAGGCTCATTTGCAGGGAGCTGATGGACTCAATAACAGCTCTTTCTTACTTCATGGTCCTGTCAGGCGAAAAAGACGGAGACTGGGTCAGCGAGTCAAGGATTTGCTACCAGGAAGCTTTAGATGCATGCGAATCTTCAAAATCGATGCACGTTCCAATACCTTTCGAAAGAAGTCGACCGAAGCTTGAGGATGTTTTAGCTTCAGGAAGAACATCAACAGGAAGAAGAAATTCATTTGCATAATAATAAATTTGTTTTGTTTGTTTGGATTTTTTTATTATTTTCATTTATTAGTTATTCTGAGGACTATTTTGACATCTTCACAATCCATTAGCATGATTTGCTCTGTACTCAATTTTTGAATTCCTTTTAATCGTTCACATCATTTTTTTTTGGGTGATTCCACTCGCTGACGTTTGAAAATATCATACACTATCAATAAAACAATTCCACTTGTTTTATTTTGCAGCTTTATTAATATATATATCATTTTCTTTCAATTTTTTTTTCATTTTGAGAACATCAAACGAAAGATATCATTGTTTTTAAAATACCTATTATCACGTTTATATTATTTGAACATCACATTCATGGATCAGACGATCTTTGGGAAAAATATTTTAATGAAACAACTAACTTCACAAAAAGGTCTGCTAATGAGCCCATTACATCAGTTTCAGGCTCATATTATGTATTTGATGCATTATTGACAGCTCACAAAACACAATGCATTCATTTGAAATCAAGCTCAGATAACAAACTTTTAGTCGCATCTACAACATTTTCTGAATTGTCAGGCACTGCTCATGGCCTTGCAATCTGCCAAGAATCAGGTCATTGCATCCAATTCCATATCTGCGATTTTAGTCCAGAAACAACTGGTGATGATGCTCATTCATATATTTCATTATCAAATTCAGATCATTCAACAAAAAATTATTTTTTCGAGTCATCAATTTCATCAGCAAAATGCAATTATGCAGCATTCATACAAATCAATAAGATTAAACATGTCAATAATTCAAATATTGTTGGCAATTACAACATAGCCTGCAGTACGCAAGGTGCTTATATTAGCTTTTGCACAATATACAATAACACCGCAAATAAAGGAAGAGTATTATATTTAGGATATATCGATTCAAATTTGACTCTATGCAGCGTTATATCTAACAAAGACCACGGAATTCATTCACAAAATGGATTAGTTTTTAGTGAAGGAGGTGATTTCAAAGTTACTAAAACAATCTTTGGTAACAACACAGTTAAATACTTATTTTATTTTCATTATTTCAGTCCAGGCACGATCAAAGTCAATGAATGTTGTTTTAATGATAATTACATATCTTTGTCATCAAACACAGACAAAATTAAAATTACTTCAACAAAAAAATTTGAAATTTTCCTTGAACATTTCTCAACGAACAAATGCGAAGCAGTACATTACAGAAAAGAAACAGAAGAAATAATCCCTTATAATCATTACTTGTTTTCTTTTACTAATGAAATTTTTATTATCCCTCACTTAATGTAGATATTTGCAATCATTTGTTTGAATTTACTATTAAATGAGTTATCCATTTTTATATTTTCGACATTTCATTGTATTTGTAAAAACAATTTAATAATCATTTTGAAAATTCATTAAGCTGACAAACATTTAACAATATACAAACGAAACGTATCATTGCACACTTTTATTCATGTCTTACAATTTTGATTAATTCGATTTTATTTTTATTCAAATTTTCCAACAATCAACAATTAGCAATTTATCAAAATGGTGTTTTACAATTTTGAAATGTATTGCATAACTATTGAATGAGAATAATTGTAAAAAAAAAATAAATTAAATTTTTACATTTCAATAATTTGCAGCATACAAAAATGATTCACTACTGTTTTGTAATTCAATATATAAGTATTGACTGAAATAAGTTGTATAAAAAAATTCTCAAATTAAATTTATAGAATTCAATTATTAGCAGCTTATAATAATGATGTGTTATTGTTTTGAAATGCAATACATAGCTTGTAAAGAGAGTCAGTCAAAAAATATTATATTTGCTATAATAAACCCAACAAGAATGAAGAACTAAGCCAGTTAATCCATAATACGTCATGTGGAAAGCGAATAAACGCGGAATCTCAAGAAATATGTGCGCGAATTCAAACTAACGATCATTTTTTTACAAAATAATAAAACGTGACAATAAATTCATAAAAAAAAATGTTTCAAAGAATAAAAGGGCCACAGTTCATACAATCAAAATCTGCACTCCAAATTCGGGGTTCTCTCAGTACAAACAGCTTGCGAAATTCATCTATGAGTATTTTTCCGCAATTAAAATCGCCCACGAAGCCCCTCAGTTTAAAACCAATAGATGAAAGTAAATACGGACTCAACAACATAGAATATATAGACTTGGGCATAAAAATAATACCTCCAACAGTTGATAATCCAAATCTTGTAATCGATGACCTTAACAAATTATACGAACTAATCAATTTCGAAGCAGATTATAAGGTATACGTTCATGTACCTGACAATAATGGCGTTTTAACTGAAAAATTGTACTTAATTAATAAGATGTATGATCAAATCAACAAAAATCCAATATTTTTATCACAGGCTGAGATTACCACCAATGTTTTTAATCTCATCGATCAAAATATAAGGTACAAACTTATAAATATTAGTGAATTTTGGTTTATCTCGGATTATCCAGCTTATTTTACTCTTACTGGCTTAGATTATCTCAAGGTTTGGTATTCCATGCTCCAAGTTTTTATACAAAAATATCCATACGTTATTACATCAAGCTACTGGAAACACTTAGTAAGTCGCTTCAAATCCCCTGTAAAAGAAGAGCAGGCATTGGCAAAGGACACTTTATTACTTTATTTCAGCAAATTCTCGGATCAACGAGATTCAATAATCGATGAAGTCAATCATTTGATTAAGAACTATAGAGATAGAGTCGTTCAACACTTTGTTGCTTTGCCATGCATTCAGTTTTTATCAGCAATTTTAAATAATACGCCACAGATTCCGTCGATATTTTTTGCACAGTCAAGAGTAATTGTTTTTCCGCTGTTTATTACGCCCAGACTTGAAGAATTTTTCGATCCCTTATCAAAATATAGCGAAATTTTCACAAAGAAAGACTCAACGACGACATTATTTTTCATTCGATTTTTATTAAAGCATTGGCCAATTACGGACTCACACAAGCAAATAATTTTCTTGAATGAGCTCCACATAATTTTATTTTCGCTCGGTCCAAGCTTTTTCCCGACAATTTGCGTTCCAGTATGTTCAAAACTTTTCTTGTCAGTTAAGTCATCGAACGCGAAAGTTTGCAACACAGCCTTTAAAATACTCGGCGATGAAGGCTTTATTGGAATGTTAATCAAAACTGTTGGATTTATTCCAGCACAGCTCGAAGAATCCATCAAAATTGCACTGAACTCTTGGTCTGAGGATGTTAAGAGGACAGCACAAGAAGCTGCTGCTAATGTTGCAAAATTCAAATCAAAAACAGAACTGGTTCAACCTAATGACTTCATGAATAAGTGGAAGAAAGTTGCTAGATTTGCCGTTAAGAACTTCCATGGCGATTTCATTGATTTTGATTCGGAATTACAACAGTATTCTTTTGATTTCACTCTGTAATATATTGTTTTTTTGATAAATTTTTGTTTGTATTTATGAAATCCATATATTTCCCTTTACATTTTTTCAAAAATTATAATATTGATGGAAAAAGCACATAACGAGCAATATGAACATCATCATCTCGATATATTCTTAATTTTTATCATTATAGTTATCAAATTGCGTTTCATATTTGATTGGTAATTAAATCAAAATAAGGCAATATTTACAATGATATTCATATTGTAAATAGTAGTGACATTGCAATAAAATATTTTCTTTCATAGCCATATAATGATTTCTCTATAACAGAGGGAATCCAATTCTCTAACCTTATTTTCGAAAGGAACATCATGGGATCGCATTCATTTCCAAATGCAAATCATTATCAAATAAATCGTATACTCTAATCACTACTAAGTCCATTGCAAAAGTTTGGAGCAAATCGTTTGTGCTGTTTTGAGTGACAGTATATTTAACAAAAAGTGACAATAAAATCAAAAAAATGATTGTTGAATTCATTATTAAGATCTTTTATAAATAAAAAGATTATTTTTGAGGGAAAAATAATCGTATAATCAAGTGTCAGTTTTATTTCAAATTTGGTATTGTAAACCATTCAAATATCGTAAGGTTAAATAAAAAAATGAACAATGCTTTTTGGTATTCATCTGGAAATGTTCAGCCGTGCGTAGCAATCAATTCGTATGTATGCGACCATCCTCTTTCATACGCAGCTATTGTTGTAACAGGATTATTACTGATTCCTTTCGCATATTTGATCGCAAGCAATTTAAGAGAAATGAAAATCAAATCCATCTTCCACTGCATTATTCCTGCGAGTGTCGGATACTGTTCATCATTCATTGCTTTCTTTGTTATCATAATATATTATTTTTTCGTTTTTTATGCGGAGCGGCATGAAGAAATTAACGACCTATATTCAAATTTTGCAGCAATATCAAGCGACATGTATCTCATGAGTCTTTCATGCTATCTCGTTCATATTTGCAAAATTCTTAATACTTTGAACAATCCACTATTGAAAATACTCGGCTATGCATCAAGGATCTTACAGTACTTCTTTTCAGCATCAACAATCATTAAAACAATTTTACTTTTCGTAAATTTACCGAATAAGTGGAATTTATTCCTTTATTCAGACATCGGATTTTATTACAAGAACATAATCATTCCATTGGAATATGTTATCAATGTTGTTTCGTTCTTAATTCTATCAATGATAGTAATTTTTTCTTCATTTCAAGATATGTTCGAAAGAAAGAAAAGATTGGCATTAGTTGTTGATCTATTTTTGTTTGCTTTTCTTTTCTGCGCTGCTCTTATATTAAGAACATATATTTATTCATTTATTGTTGTAAGATATATTTTAATTGACGCAAACAAATACATGTGGATATTTTCGACAATGTTCTTCGCTCATAGATTCATTGTTGATTATGTTATTTTATCAATCACGATAACTCTCTCTAAAAAGGATAATATTGACTCACAAAAAGAAGGAATGGAAGATAATGAGTTAAATATTGTTATTATTGTCTAAAAACATATTATTTCTGTTTGAAAATAAATTATATTCTGTATATATAATTAATAATCTTCTATTTCAAAGATATATATAATTAATGACCAAATAATTATATATTCATGCTTTAATTTCAATTTTTCAAAAATTAATAAATATTCAAAATTAAATTGATGTTATGAATTGATACATTATGATATAGTTTATAATCTTGCTTAATTTCAAATATTTTCTATTAGTTTGATCATATATGCTTAAAAAATCAAAAAATTGAATGTTATTGTTAAAACTTCATCATTATTGTGTTGTAAAAATGCATTTTTATATTAAAATTATGATTCGTTCAATATTATAGTTATTTGAAGCAAAAAAAAAAAAAATATTAATTTAATAAAAATCTCTAAATAAACTTTATTATATCTATTCGTGATAGTTCTTTGTGATTGAAAGCTTAGCGAGCATTGGCAACAACTCGAGCTCTTCTGCTTTGATTGCAGACTTTTCCTCTGTGTCCGCCAAACTTTCTATTTGCGACCTGATTGAGTCGAGCTTGAACTCTCTCTTGAATAGCTTCTTGTCCGACATATTCGCAGACTTGATTGTGACCAAGAGCTCTCTAAGTACACCCTTGAACTCTTCAACGTTGCCGATGACTTGTCTGAGTTTAGGAGAAACTTCATTCCTAACATCAGCAAATTGAACGTTTTCTTGTAGTACTGCTGCGACTTCATTATCGAATTCGCGCATGTTGTAGTGAACTAACAAAGCGATCTTGTAGAAAGCGAGGATTGTCTTTGCGAGCGAATCAAAGACTTGGAGGTGATAAGTGTCGGAAATTGCAGTAAACAAAGCTCTGATGATTTGTTCTCTTCTTGCCATAACAAGTTTAGCATTTTCTGTGCTGCAAATCGCGAAAACTCTTCTAAGAAGTTTGCATGCTTCCTTGCCGATTGTTGCCCTCGCGTCTATGATGCAAGAGGCTGCCAGATCAATGACATTCTCTATTTCAACATCTTTAATATTCCAGAATCTGAAGAATTGTAAAACAGGTGTAACTTTTTCGATTCCCCAGTGATCTAAGAACGGCTTAACATAAGCTTCTCTAACTTCGTCTGCATATCTCTCAACTGGATCGAACTGCCTTCTTATGTCGTTGCACGCGTAAAGGGCAGATTCCGGCATTGATACTGAGTTGAGGAGAATTTCCATCAGCATGTTCATAGCTTCTCCAGCATCTGTCAAATCGAACTGCTTGAAAATCATGATGATTGTCGCAGTAGACTGCATGAAGAAATATGTTTCATGCATATCTCTTGCGCGCTCGATCAGTCCTAACAATGGAACGAAGATGTCTTTCAGTTTAGCCTTAACTCCAGGCAAATCCATTTCAGCGAGCTGTGCGATTAATTTCAAACCTCTTGCTATACTATCCTGATCGCTTGTTTGTATCTGTGTGATGGCCGCGTTGAATAACATGTCATAGATTTCGTCGCGGGTTTCCTCGTTCTGTATTGATTTAGCTATCCTTGCAATGCCGCAGAAGATCCTAAGAGCGTTTTCTTCTGCGAGTCCCGCACATGTATTAACTTCATTTAAAACAATCCTGAAAAGTGGAGAACCGTCGGCATCATTTATCTTCCAGTAAACGTGCGGAGATCTACTGGCTGAATACATGAATGCTGCTGCAGTTGACTTGGCGAGGTTCTCATCTTCAGAAGCGAAATTAGACGCAAGAAGATGAACAAATGTCTGCATCAAAATTTCTAAGTTCGCAAGGCTACGAGTTGAGTGACTCAAATAGTACAAAAGTGAGCAAGAAAACTCAGCTGACTGAGAAGATTGGTTGAATTCTATCAAAGCTGGCAGTGTTTCCTCAAGAAGTTGCTGCTCTTGTGATGCATTGATGACTGTGTTTAAGACGCCTAATGCGTAGCACATCTTTGAAGAGATATGGGATTGATGTGAAATAAACTCAAAAACTTCTTCAGATCTCAATGAGCAAATAGCAACCCAGGCCGCTTGTGCACTTGTATTCTTGATTTGGCCACCTGATATTGCTGTCTCGAGAGCTTCAAAGAAGGATTCAACCATCTGGTCAATCAATTCGTCGTCAAAAACAGCTGCGACAGGTGTCAAAGAATCGAAAATATTTTTAGATCTGTGTGCTTTAATTAACCTCATGAGAATATCGCGCCAGAGGTCCCAGTAAGGAGTAACGCAGTTATATGGAAGCTCTGTCCTTAATAATCCTGAATAAATTAAATGAACAATTGAAAAATTGGGCTGTCGTATTGAATCTTCGTAAACACATGCATCTTCTAACATCCTTGTGTAATGTTCTAAGTATCTAAGAATAAACTCCAAGATTTCATCAGTTAATTCAAGATGTGTGATTTCTACTTCCCTAAGTTCCTGTAAATCATCCTTGAAGAGTTCCTCAAGCTCTTCTTCTGTGAATTCGCAGAAGAATCTCATGAAATAGACAATAATTTCTTGATAATGATCTGTAAATATTTGATCTGCATCATTTCTAACGAGTAAAATGTTTGTAAGTGTTTTGATAGCGATCTGACATAGTTGTGGATCGACAATTAAGTTCGTAAAGAATGTGTGTAATGAAAAGATTCCGAATATTCTTTCAATTGGCGCAGAAAGACTAAGTGAGCTTAAAAGTACTAAAACTGGGCCTTTCATTTGATTTGGATCGTAATTCGCAAGTGAACCATCGAGAATTTCAAAGAATCTCTCGTGATGATTCGTTGCTAATTGATTTAATTCGTTTCTTCTCATTGTTGTTAAATTGTCACTGTCATTTATGGATTCTAAGATCTTTGATATAACATTGAAGCTCTTAATGCAGTGCTCAATGCTGTCTGCGCATCTTTGGATATAATAATCCATGCATTGAGGCCATTCATGAGGCCAGTCTTTGAGAGCCATTTCCGCGATGATTGCAACGAGAAAGTCTAGAATGTATTGTTCGCCTTGATAATTGTCGAATTTGATACTAAATGTTTCCCTGAAGAATGTACGATCTTCATCGGTGTATTTTAGCCAATTTTGGACGACACAAATCTTGGCTCTTGGCAATATTTGTCCTAAAACTAATTTGTTGTCATCATTTGTTCTTAATATCTCGCAAATTTGGTGTAAACAGCCAGGAGACTCACCCCATTTGTACAGGTACTCGACTGCATCCTGTTGCTGTTTAGGATCATTAGTCGCGTGAAGAGCTTCCAGCACATTTTCGAGCGGGAAGTTCATTTTTGTCTCTTAAAATTTTTGTGATTTCTGATACAAAAATGGATTCTTTATATACTATTTCTCGGTTATTTTCCTTGAATCTCAAGAAAAAAATCTTGAAAAATCAAAATCAATTTTTTAAAAAATATCATTACGATAAATATAATATATGGGATATAATGTATTCTTTTTATTCATTATTTGCTAGAATTCTTTTGGATTTTTAAAACTCAATAAAATTTAATCAAAATGAGTAAATGTACCTGAAATTATCTTCCTAACGAAATCCAAGTCTTATAGTTTTAATCATTTAATCATTATACATGCATATGAATAATGTTGAAATTGGATTTCTAGAAACTATCTTTGTCGCTTTAAAAAGAAACTGGTTACGCATATTATTAAAATCTGAATATAAAATTCTTTGACGAATACCAGAATTTTGTCATCTTTGCCTATTGTATAATTGCTTAATTCTTTGCACCAAGTTCTGTCAACAATTTTACGATATCCTTGGCATGATTGTAGCAATAACGTGCTTTAAATAATGGAGTTCTGTCATCTTCATCTTTTGCTTCGATGTTTGCACCGAGTTCTACCAATTTTGTGACTGCTTTGGAGTTTCCCCATTTTGCAGCATAAAATAATGGTGTTTCCCCATGTTTGTCCTTTGAGTCAATGTTAGCGCCGAGTTCAACTAACTTCGCAATAGCTTCAATATTATTGATAGAAGCAGCTTGGTGTAATGGAGTTTCACCATCATTATTTTTTGCTTCAATATTTGCTCCAAGCTCAATCAACTTTGCTATGGCATCGACACTATTGAAACGAGCAGCTATATATAGTGGAGTGTCTCCATTATCAGTTTTTGATTCAATGTTCGCACCATGTTCTAGTAACTTTGTGATAACATCAACAAGATTCAATCTAACAGCTTCTAATAATGGTGTTGTGCCATATTCATTCTTTGCGTTCACATTTGCTCCAAAGGATATAATATCATCAATGAGTTCTGGAATTTTGAAATAAATACTTCTAATTAAAAAACTGTCAAAATTTGCTGAATCAGACATCTTATAAAAGAACAATCGAATCTCATAACAATATTCTACAAAAGGATGAATTTCAAGTCCATACATCTCTTCAAATGTAAGGGCCATTTCGAAGTTGTGCGTTTCGATTATAATATCATTTGTGGAATTGTCTGGCTTGACATATTGTAAGCATTCGTTTAAGATAGATTTGTTTCTGCCGCAGATGCTGTAATTAAGGCATGATATATTAATTTCGACTCCATTACTCCTCAAAAACTTGAAACATTCAAGTGAACCACAGAAGCAGCAATTTTCGATGAGAGATTTTCCAAATATTTCTTTATCATAGTCAAAGTCTAGTGTTGATCCGATAATTTGCTTGAGAGATTTGATGTCATCGTGAACTATGCAACGCATGATTGGATCCGACTCATAGTAGTTAAGAACTTCATCAAAATTTTTTTCTTCAAATAATTTGGTATATTCATTCCATACCAATTTGATATTATACTTCTTTGCAAATAGAATTTTAATAATACTATTATAATTGTTGAATTCGTATGGCATAATTTTGGAGATTTGATAAATTTGATCGAAGATATACCAGTATTCACGAATGTAACAGATGCTTATATCACAAATTTGGCAAATAACAGAGTAAACTATTTGATATTCGATCTTTTTCGTTTGGCATGTTTTAATGATTAAAGAAACAAGAGAGTCAAGATCATCTGACTTAATATTGTAAATACCATCAATGATATCTTGAAAGTATCCATACTTGTTCATCATGTTCTCATATATACTTGTGGGCATAATGTATTAATAACTTATTTTGTCATGTAAAATGTATCTGTCACATTACATGACAAAAATTAATTTATCATTCTCCGATATGCTTTAGTTGTAGCATAAGCGTATATACCACAAGTATACAAACTGTTTGAGAATTTTCCAATTCTGTACGTATAATATTCAATCCGCAATATCGAATCTCGAAATGGAACGTAAGGATGAAAATCTAAGTATATTTATAGCGAAGTAGAGTTTGTTATGTAACAAAAAAGTCAAAATAATAAATTTTAATTTTTTTCAAAAAATATAACATGGTAAATCATTATAAAGACTCTAAGTGTTGATATAATCTGTAATAGTGGTATCGATAAATGCTATTCATTTGTTGTCTATTCAATAATAATAATGCGATTAATAAATAAGTGACTCATTATTCGATGTTATGATTTTGTAATCACTTCTGATACATCCCTACCATCTTCGATCGCTTTTCCAGAAACTGTTATCGATTTAACATGTGGAATGAATTTTTCTGTAGTGACATCAATGTAAATTGTTTCGATAACAGATTCCACACCGCTTATTATTCCCTTGCAAACGTATTTGTCACCTAATTTTATGGCTGTTAATACGTAATTAGATAATGCAACAACGTGGAAACGAATGTTATCACTTTTAGCTTCATCAATCCTAACACCGTAACCAATTTGTTTCTCTATCCACTTAAGATCTCTCCTTCTACCATCTTCATTCGCTCTAATCCAATAAGCAATTACAGTATCCATCTTCTGTGGATCCTTTTTGTCCATCACGAGTTCATAGACAACATAATTTTTGTTCTCCGATTTAGTTACATGGAATAACTCGTAAGTAACAGCACCTTCACTCATGGAAAATAAAAAAATGTTTCTTATTCTCAAATTTTACGATCATGACAAACATTGTCAATTTTATATATATTAATTTACATGTCATAAATTTCCTTACATGAAAAAAAAAGGATGATATTTCTCATCATACTACTGAAGAATCATTGAAATTTTATTAATGTATGATCTATAAGAAATGACAAATCTAAAAATTAAATTCAGAAAGAATATATAGGGTACATCTCTATATTTTTTCACTTTTTTATTTTATGATCACTGAAAAAATCTGACATTTGTCAAAAATTCACCATGTTAATGTTCTAAGTCTAAAATCGTAGTTGATTGGAACTAACTTAGCATTCACTGGCAAGACCATGTGTCCACACCTTTTAATCAAAATTTTACGTGTCAAAAATATAAAATTGCTTTGATATCAAGTTATAATATAGGAAGAGAATAGATTTGCTCTTGCATTATTTCTAGATAATGTATTGGAATATTAGATAGATTAAATGACTTGACAGTTTCAAACATGAAAATTCATTGACAAAATTAAAACAAATTCATATATGAGAATAATAGCAAAACAATATAATTATGACAATTGTGCACATATCGTCTGGTATAAGAGACAGTGGGATTATTTTGTTGACTCTTAAAAAATCCAAAATTTTGATGGCTTTTTTATAATAAAAAGTGACATATTACAAAAATGCAATCACGACCGAAAACAAACCTTGTGTTCAATGGAAAGTTCTTTGTTGGTAAATCCACCCTATTCTATAAATTTATCAACAAGGACACCAATACAAGGCCAACATTGAACGTTGATTATTATCTTCGAATTGTTACGTATCAAGGCCAATCTTTTGGAATCAAATATACAGATATACCGGGTGATCCTAAGTATATTAAAACAATGAGGCCATATATACAAAACCAGCAAATTTTTTGTTTACTATTCGACGTTACAGATCGAAATTCATTTGATGAACTTCCGCAATGGTATGATAATGACATAGAATACTCTCCTGAAGCAGCATTTGTAGTTATCGCAAATAAAATTGATTTAGTAGATAAACGCGTAATTACGGAAGAAGAAGGAAAAAATTACGCTTCTTCAATAAACGCACCGTACTTTGAAATCAGTGCATTGAACAATACTAATGTTGATGTTTTAGATTCATATCTTATTGAACTTTGTTCAAGTAAAGTGATTATTGAAGAGAGGATTGACTTAGAATCTGCAGAACGAAACGATCATAAAAAATGCTGTTAGTGTGTTATCGGATAAATTTTATTATATCTCTAATGTGTTTTATCATTATTCTTTTATCATTTTTGCAATTATTGTTGTTTTTATCCTGATTATAATGTAAAATTACCATATATTAGATTCATGTTGATCAAAATTAGGAGCCAATAAGGATGTAAATTCGGAAGATATTCTAAATATTACCCAAACTCTATTTTCATTATCTTCAAAATAACCTTTTACTGATTTACATTGTAGAAAATCGATATTAGTATTCATATGCAATGAAGTATCATTATGTTATTAAACAAAAAATTATAGAAGATTTTATTTCGCTGATTCTTCAAGGAAAATATGATTTGGAAAATAACCTCCTTGCAATAGGAAGGTTTTTGGACGGATGAGTGAAGATAAAATACGCATTTTTTCTTTGTGTGGACAGATGAATGATATACCAGCAATAACACGAAAATCGCAGAATTTTTCCAGTTTGTATTCGTTTTCTAAAACAAATGGTCTGATGATACTTTTGTTACATTACCAAATTTAGCATTTTCCAAAGCTGTGCATTCGTAGAACAGTTCAGGTGGTATTTCTTTTAAAGAAGCGAAACTTCTATCAAACCTGTACATTCACGAAATGTATGCTCTCCTATTGTGGTTACATTTGGGAGATAAACCGTTGTCAAACTTGAACAAGATGAAAATGCCCATGATGCTATGTTTATCATTCAGGAAAATCAATTTTTTCCAATGATGTGCAATATCTAAATGATTCCATTCCTATATTTTGAACATGTGGTGCATATATGCTCTAATAAGGCAAATTAAGATTTTAATACAGAAATAAAATGAAAAATAAAATTCTTGAATCGTGACAACTTTAATACGCATGTTTGAATGTAAATTACGCATTTGACTTCAAGTGGACATTTGTGAGATAAACCAGTGATGACTTTAAAATCGCAGAATTGTTCGAGTTTGTATTCTTTGGTGACAAAAACAAGCTTTGTGATCGATTTAATCACATTGCGAGTTATCGTATTGGTTATGTCAGTTGTGCCTGTGTAAAACACACAGAGATGGATTTGCGAAAATGTGCCGCCATTGAAGTTGAGATTATCCGCACTGCTAAGATTCATAACATTAATATTAAAACAATTACTAAAAGAGTCAACAGATGTTTTGCAGCTTGCAAGATTAAGAACATGAAGTAACTGATTTTTCGCGAATGCATTTGCTCCGATTTGCGTTCCATCATCAAGAATTGTCAATACATGAAACTGAAGATTGTAAAATGCTGATTCACCAATTGTTTCGCCACCTTTCAATGTTATGTTCATTGAAAGACCCGAATTGAAAAATGCATAACTTCCTACTGAGGTGCACTGAGGGAAGAAATCGAATTGTTTCAATGATATACATTCTCTGAATGCTGAACTATGAATCTTATAAACATTTGGAGTGTTAACAATGGTTAATGATGAGCATTGTGAAAATGTGCCTTCATAAATTATTTCAACATTTTGCAAGTTAATTGTTGTTAGTTTTGTGCACTGATAAAAAGCATTTGTACCAATATTGGTCACATTGTCGATTTTAATTGATGATAAAGTTGAGCATTGTGAGAATGCTGATGAACCAATAATTGTGGCATTTGGTGCAGAAAATGTTGTTAACTTGTCGCATCCAATGAAAGCACTGTTGCCAATAGATTCCAAAATACTGAATTCTAAATTTTCAAGCATATCACAATTTGAGAATGTTCCACTACCGATCGTTTTCAACTTTGGTGCAGTAAATGTTGTCAACTTTTTGAAATTAGCAAATGAATTGTCACCAATTGATACAAGATTGGGAAAATTAAGACTTGTGATGATGTTGTTTCCGCTGAAAACATTCGATCCCATTGAAATTAAATTTGGTAAGTTGATTGATGTAAATTGAGAACTCGAAGGAAGAGCATTATCGCCTACTGTTTCAAGTAAGGGAAAATCAATTGATTTTAATCCTCTAAATTTATTTAAGCCATATGTACCTATATGTTTGATTTTTGGCATATTGATTTCATTGATATGGTCGTAAATATTATTGTAGAAAATGTAATCCTTGATTTCAATCAATTCTGGAAAATTGAGTCTTTTAGCATTATCGAGAAAAATTTCATGATCAAGTGTTTTATTCATAATTGTAAGATTTGGAATAGTTGTATCTAAGTTATTCAATGGACCAATGCTCTCGAAATAAACATTTTTGATATTAATGCATTCATAAAATACTAAAATTTCCAATGACTTTACTACATTACCAAATGAAATATTTTCCAATGCTGTGCATCTACAGAACAGACCATATGGTATTTCTTTTAACGAAGGAAGTGATGCCTCTTTCAATCTTGTACAGTCACCAAATGCATAATTCCCAAGTATAGTTACATTTGGCAGATAAACAGTTGTCAAATTTGTACAACCTTGAAATGCAGATCGTCCTGCTGTTATCAATTCAGGAAAATCGATTTGTTCCAATGATTTGCACGAATAAAATGAACTTTCTCCTATACTTTGAACTTGTGGTGCATATATTTCTTTAAGAGATGTAACTGCACTAAATTTGCCATCAGGAATATTTTTCATAAATGATAAATTGATGAATCCGAATGATCTTAAATTAATATCATTTGGAAATGGATCATTTTTAATTGTGATATTATTAATATTTCCATTAAAAGCATCAGAATTGCATCGATAAAGTTGGTCAAATGAAATTGAAGAAAGATTGGAACAACCATAAAATGCATAATGTTCAATGTTTGAAATAAATTTAAAAGATAAGTTAACAAATGATATACAGTTTCTAAAAGCACTTCCAGGAATCACTGTTAAATTTGGGAATGAAATATCTTTAAGATTTTTGCAACCATAAAATGCACTTGTACCAATTGTTTGTAATAATGGTGAATCAAAATTTGTTAGATTTACACAATCCCAGAATGTTTGACTTCCTATTGATATTAATTTTGGAGCATCAATATTTATCAGACTTGGGCATCCAGAAAAAGAGCTGTCTTTTATAATTTCAACATTTGGAATATTAATTGTTTCTAATGCTTTGCAATTTAAAAATGCTGATGAACCAATAGAAGGAGCATATGGCAAATCAATAAAAGATAATGAATTACAACCAGAGAATGAACTGTCTCCTATGGTTTCAGCAGATGGAATATAGACTGTAACTAAATTTGTGCATCCGGAAAATGCTGAGTTTAAAACAGTTTTTGCATGAGCAGCATTGATTCCTATTATATTTTAACAACTTTGAAATCGATTTGGTATCTCGAGAATATTAGAGAAAAATAGATATTGAAACGTGTTGAAAATCATTTCACGTGGAAAATAGGCGCTATTGATAGTAAGATTATTGACAATAGTTCCTTGGAATGCATTGGAATTGCATCGTTCCAGTCGTTCAAATGTCATTGAATTAATGTTGTTGCATCGTCCAAATGCATCTGAAGAAATCGACTCTATATTATTAAAAGAAACATCACTTAGTGATGTGCATTTATAAAATGCACATTCTTCAATATCTATTACAGCTGGCAAATAAATGTTCTTAAGATTTGTGCATCCATTAAATGAATTCTCTGAGACAATTGTCAATTGTGGTGCTGAGAAACTTAGCAAACTCGAGCAAAATGCAAATGACCAAATTTCTATAGATGTTAGATTAGGAACATCGATTGCTCTTAAATTCGTGCATTGATAAAATGATGACATTCCAACACTTTTCAATGATGGGGCTGATACATATAAAACGTTATCGCATTGCTTGAATCTCTCTCTTGGAATTAGAATTAGATTTGGAAAGAAAATATTCTTAAAACAATTGAATTTGATGCCATTTGTTATTGTGTCGCTTTTGATTGTCAGGTTTTCGACATAAAGGCCATCAAATGCATTAACGTTGCATTGATCAAGTTTATCAAATGTAACTGAGGATAGTTTCGTGCATTCTTTGAATGAACCACTTTTGATCTCATTAACTTCTTTGAATGAAATGCTTTCAAGAGAAGAGCATTTTAGGAATGCGTTATCATCAATGATTTGGACACCAGGAGCGTCAAAACTGACTAGATTTGAACAACTTTCGAACGCGTTTGATCCAATATTATTGATTGTATTCGAAATAGTTACTGTTGTGATACTTGTGCATCCTGAGAAGCATCTCTGGCCAATAGTATTACTTTCGCCGTCGATCAAAATTTCGGTCAATGAGAGGTTTCCGGCCCAGCAAGATGGTCCGTACTCCGAAATAGTCTGAGCACCTCTGTGTAATGATAGGAATAAGAAAATTATCAAAAATTATTGTCGGTTGCTTCAAAATAGCAACATTTTTTATGAGTCCGCTCCGGCCAAATAGTAGTCTATCGTCTATTTTTAGATGACCTCTCCAAAAGTGAGTATTAGGGCCGATTAATTAAAAAAATTAAGCGAGAGAATTATTTTTTAGATGATACTAGCACCACCTACAAAGTGGTGCATATTGTTAG
>MRSU01004274.1:0-11351 GCA_008369845.1 Trichomonas gallinae | reverse complement strand
GTTCCAAAAATCGTGTTTTTTTGACCCCCTTTTGAGGAGTGCAATCTGGGTATAATGCAGATAGAGCTCTTCATTTGACACATGGCAATGTTCTAACGAGATCGATTTTAATTACAAAATTTCTAATTTGTAGAGATTCTTATGGATATGGATTGTATCCGAGGCTTTACAACACATCCAAGTGTATTGCTCGGGCGCAGTTCAAAGAGAATTGGCTCGGTCATTTCCTCTCTGCGTTCCACTTTTCATGTCCGACAACCCAAAAACTGAAGTTCCCCCTTTTTATTTAGAGAGAATTTACAAGAAGAGATTTTTCTGAGTTTACTAGAATTTCCCAGAATTTCAAAAATTTTACAAAAATGCAAAAAAATTTTTGTATTTTTTTTAATTGTTATATTAAGCATATCATGAATCCCTCAAATATGCCCATATAAAAGCGAAGAATTTCAGTCTTACAATGTCTAATCTGGAAAAATCTTGATTTCGTTGTTTTATGCACGAATCATATGTAAAGAACAAGAAGAATTAAAAAATGAAAAAGAAGGAAAAAAATTGTGTTGTGCACCAGACTAAAAAAAATTCATTTTATTTTGATGAATCTTGTTGACAAAGCGGAACAGCAACTTTTAGAATTAATAGGCTTAAGGAATGAGGGATACCATCCTCCGACATTGAGGACCTTAGCCGAGCGACAGCATCAGCAAATGCTATTAAATATGGCACCACCTCAAGTACAAGAACGGCAGCGCAGAAATCCTGCGGTAGCCACCCAGTGGGGTAAACAGGGCACACAAGATAACTATCCAATCCCAACTTGGGGAAATCCGAGAAGACAAAACCAACAACAACAGCAAAATCATCAGTTTCGCAGACAACCAAACAACGAAGTTATATACGTAACTGCTTCTTCAGACGAAGAAAATCAGGAACAAGAAATAATTGATTTTCCTGGATTTATAGCACCGGCAATTCGCGATATAGGTTTGTTGCCATTTGGTTATAGACCGCTAAATCACCAAAGGGCACAGGTTTCGACAGAGCCACCGAAACCTCCGCCAGTTTTACCAAAAAGACAATGCACTGTAATGGGCATAAATTACACTATTCCTATATTGCCTGAACAAGCTTTGAAACTAATAGAAAATGCTTTGAAGTTAGCTCCAGAAAGTAATTTTGCAAAGGCTTCAGCTTATTTAGACCTCGTAATACGAACTGATAAATACCCAGATGATATAGTAGACAGACTTGTTTTAGCGGCAAATGATGTTCATCAATATGCATCAGTAGATTTTCAAGGAGATGCAATGAATATCCTCAAAAATCAATATAACAACATATCAATAAATTTCCTCAAATCAGCTTTTATGCATAACAAATGCAGATTAATTAATACAATCGATTCTCTTACAAGTAAACCACCAGTACCAATGAAAAGTGTTAGAGGCAAGGTAAATTCAATGACAATAACTAATTATTTTATAACTTATGACTTAATGCAATTAGAAAAAAGAGAATTAGCAAAGAAAGCGGAAGCAGACGCAGAAGCAAGAGAAAAGGCAGAAATAGAGGAAGCTAGAGCAAATGGATCGCTTATAGAATGTGGATGCTGCTTCTGTGAAGTTCCTTTCGATAGATGTCTTCAATGCCCTGAAGGCCACATTTTCTGCAAAGATTGCGTGATGAGAATGATAGAAACAACAATTTCAGAAGGTAGAAGTAGCGTGAAATGTCCAGCAATGGATGGCTGCGGATTAGATATCCCGATGAGCCAATTAGAGCGCGCAATTCCAGAAAAGACCCTTCAGAGACTGTTCCAGACAGAAGCAATGAATGATGTTATTAGGAGTGGCATTCCAAACCTTGTTAAATGCGCAAATTGCGGTTTTATTGTTGAATTCTTGGGTTCTTCGAACATGAGATGTCCACAATGCCAAAAAGAAACATGCAGCAAGTGTGGACTTCTAGCTCACCCAGGAAAAACTTGCGAAGAAGCAAAAGCTGTTGATCCTGAGAAGATAATCGAAGAAAAAATGAATGATGCAATCATCAGAGTTTGTCCAAATTGCAACACTCCATTCATGAAAGACGAAGGATGCAATAAAATGGTTTGCCCAAGATGTGATACATGGATCTGTTATTGGTGCAGAAAGGTTATTCCTAAGAACGTCGGCTATGACCATTTCTGGCGTCAGGGAGGACCTTGCCCACCAGATAGATGCCCATTATGGGTAGAAAATAAGCAACTCCACATAATTGAAGCAGCAAAGGCTAAGTTAGATGCAAAGGATGAGCTACAGAGCTAATTAACTGTTATTAATATGTTCAATCGATTTTTTATAAATGTTTGTTTAATTTGTTTTGTTTATTTTTCTTTTTTTGAAAAATTAATGAAATATTGATCTAAACGAACAAGAGCCGATAGAGTTGATTGATTTTCAAAAGAATAAAAAACAAATTTTATTATTTAATAAAAATCAACAAAATAAGTATAGATTTCTGCATTATATAGACTTAACCCCACTATTCAACCGAGAATTCAGCATTGTATGGATTGTGGGTTTGAAATTTGAGGTGTTGGATATCCACGCTGACTTAATCGCTCATCAATGCAATCAATTAAGTATTCAATATTGTAGCAACGCGCTGAGAAGATACCAGTTTGATATTCCAAACAATATTCACAAACCTGTTTTCTTTTGTCTTTTTCCAACTGTATGATGCGGTCTATATCAAATGATCTTACAATATCTGTATATTCATTGACATGTGTAACAATTTTAATTTCTTTTTGTGGACGGACTTCAGTAACTGTCTGTAGATATGAAAAATCGTTTGCTGAGCGTGGAGGAAGTGCTGATGCAAGTATATGATTGCGTCTAAGTTCAGCATCGATTTCTTCATCAGTCATTCCTATAGATCTGACTGTATAAAGAGTAGCTTTCCATAATGGATCGTTTGTGAATGCTTTGAGTCTGAATTTAACTGTATTCTGATCTGCTGTTAAAGTATTTAAAATTTGTTTAATCATAATTGCAGCAGAACTCTTTAAATTTTGCTGTTTTGGCTTTCGGAATGGTGTTGATGCAGATCTTGATGGTTTTATTGGCTTATTCAATGGATCGGGCATCTGCATCGACATCTGCTTCTTCGATTCCATAATAATGAACAAGATTTAGACATATAATATCATTCATAGCATATAAAACTAATGACACTACTCTTTTATTCTAAATCACTGAAATTCAATTTTTTTATAATTTTGAAATTTCGGTTTCTGATCTTCGCATTAAAAATATATATTTGTGTGCAACACTAAATAATATATTTTATATTTAATAATCAAAAAACAAATTTAATTAATTTCTCAAAATATAACCTGTAATTTTAGGTTCGGAGATGTATATTAAGGGGAATTCCAAATATAAATAGATTCCCAGGATTGGTTCTGTTCAAATCCGCTGGAAAAAGCTAGCCCACCAAGATCGACAAAAAATGTAGAAAACTGAGCCTTTTTTCCTGCATATATAGCATACCAAAGGCGTAAAGAACAAGTTCGCTCTGGAAAATCAGTCTAACTGCTGTCATTATTTTTTTTTTTGATTTGACATTGTAAATAATAACATTTTGACATTACCATTGATCAAAACTATCTACAATAAGCTATTTTCACCTATAAAATTATAGCAACATGCAAATTGTTTTTCTTCGAAAATGCAAAAGTAATCCAAATATCAATATCGTTTTGGATACAAAATATAGTTGAATTTTTAAAGCTAATGAAATAAATAAAACACATATCAAGGTTAATAAAACATATTATCAATAATATCATTGATTTTTCATCGACAACATTATATTCTATGCATACAATCACATCAATATGATTAAAATATTTAAAATATATTAGCACTAGATCTGTAAGGCAGATACTTTCCTAAGAAATGTTGAAAGTTATTATAAACTATGTCCAAATCCATTCTAATGAACATCAGCGTTTGTAAATAGGTTATGTGAATACAATAGCCACCATAAATCGCAAAGTTGGTGTCAAAAGTTTTTTGACAATCAATTTTGATTGGAAAGTCATTAATCACATCATTTCCAGCGAATTCCACATATTCTAGTCAAAAATAGAATAATAACATCAATTATAGCATATTTGTGAGTGATTTTAAAAAATGATCAAATTAAAAAACCTAGAAAAATGAATTAGTGATTACCAAATGAATGGTTGCTGTGTAGGCATTTCAAGGACCAAATGATAGGAGATCAATTAACCTTTTTCAAGATTTCCTTTCTACGAACGATAAAAATAAACGTCATGTGAAATTGATATAATATCTTGTTAAATGCGAAAGACCAATTATGTTTTTCACCCCAAAAACCGTTAAATTGAAAAAATATTATTTGATAAAAACGCGTAATTGTTAATAACAGACATATTGTAATTGATCAAATGAAAAAGAGAATAAAAAACAGTTTACTTGTTTTTTAAGCAAATAAATAGCCTGTACGTTTGCTATTTATATCTTTGCAAAACGACGATAAACTAGTTTTTCAATTTTACTGCTTTTTGAAAACATCTCATTTTAGAGAATTAATGTCTGAGGAAGAGTCATACAAACTTTATGTTATGGGTTCTGGTGGTGTCGGCAAGTCTGCTATTACAGTCCGTCTTGTCCAGGACCGTTTCTCTACCGCTTACGACCCAACAATCGAAGATTCTTATGTGAAACTTCTTAATGTCGATGGCAAATCTGCTAAACTCGATATTCTTGATACTGCTGGTCAGGACGACTTCGAAGCAATTCGTGAAACTTACATGCGCGCAGGCAATGGCTTTATTGTCGTTTTCTCTTTAACTGACTCATCATCATTCGACGCTATCAACAATTTCATCAAAGATATTCGCCTTACAAGCGGCAAGGAAGATATCCCAATCGTTGCTTGTGGTAATAAATGCGATTTAGCCGATCAGCGTCAGGTCGAAGTTGAGGAAGCTAAGCAGTATTTCGAATCAGTCCACGTCACATACTTCGAAACCTCTGCTTCAAAGAATATTAACGTCGAAAATGCTTTCTTGGCCGTTACTCGCTTAATGCGCGCAGCCAACCCACACTTCCAGAAGCCAGAGACAAACGATCAAGTCAAGAAGAAAGACGAAAAGACTACTAGCAGTAGTAACGAAGGCAAAGGCTGTTGCAATATTCAGTAAATTTGTAAATTTCCTAACATTTCTTCGTGCGCTTTTTATACATAAACAGCTCTTATATTATAGAACCATCTAAATTTTTTCACTTCATATGAAATTGAAAATGATTTCTATTTGCGAAAACAGCTTGTTCGCATACAGATCGGCATTGTATGTATAAAGTCAAATATTGAGCGTTCCAATTAGCCTTTTTCTCTATCAAAATTATCGTTAAATTCGATTTTTCAGATGGTTGCAGAACAGAATTGAAATTCATGTTCTATACAATGCATATTGATAGGAGTTAATAATAAAATTGCGTTCCTTTTTTACATTTCCGAAAATGTCAAAGATTCGGACCTGAAATTGTTATATTACTAATCTTTATATTAAACACAATAAATTCGCTAAATTGAAAGATATTAGTATCTACACATTTGTCCATTCACAAACCGCAGTCATTTGGATCGACCAATTCTATTAGAGATCTACTATATATATTCATCTAAATCTTATTGTCAACACTAGGAGGCATAATTTTGAATAAAATCGATATCATGAAATGAAATCTGTCTATTTTCTCCACTAACAATATTCACTATAATGCACACTCAATATGAATATAATCTATTAATGCTAAATGGAAATATTTTGAATTTATTATCGTTCAATAAACCAAAATTCACCAAAATCCAATTTTCTCATTTGAACAATTTAACATATAGAAAATCATGGCCAAATCAACCTTCTAAATCAAATATTTTGAAAAAAATTGTGGTTATAAACTTATGACATGAAAATATATTTACACAAATCTATTCCAGGAACTGTGAGAAGGAGTTTGACAACTTCATGATGACCTTCTTCTGAAGCCCAAAGCAAAACTGTATAGGTGAGATCGTTTTTTGCGTCGAAATCTATTCCGAGAATTGTGAGATGGGGTTTGACAATTTCAAGATGACCTTTAAATGAAGCCCAAATCAAAGCTGTTCTCCCGTACCAATTAATTTTTGCGTTGATATCTATTCCACGAACTGTGAGAAGGAGTTTGACAACTTCATAATGGCCCTCAACTGAGGCCTTAATCAAAGTTCCATTTTCATCAAAATGTTAAATTTTGAGTAAAGATCTGAGAAAATAAGAAAATTTGGGAATAACACAGCCATAATTGTTGCTTCCATTGAATTCTATGATGACATGAGCAAGCTGGAAATTACATTCTTCGATTGAACGATCAAAAATGGTTTCATCGCAGAATTTTTCTTTCACAGCGAAGTCCATAGCCTTAAAATTGTTTTCTATTGCAATGCAATTGAGTATAGTCTAGACTTCGTCAAAAATCTCTTCTGTTTTTTGTAATTTTTTTTAGATCTTCAATATTTTTATTAGCTGCTTTATCATGATGATTGGGACGATAGAGTTGACAACATTTTTTAAAAAATTGATATATCATGTGATTAAACCTACGAATTTGACTGAAGATAAACTATCTATTTCAAACATTCACAAAGACTGCTAAGAAGGAACAATAATCATAAAATAATAAAGGGGCTGACTGAGTTTAAAAGTGTCCAAAGTAGCACGCCCGTATAATGCCGCGAAAAATTGTAAACGAGCACTTTTTTTTCTAAAAAAAATTCGATGGATCCCAGACTTCGCTACAACAAACTAGAAAAGCTGGGAGAAGGCACATATGGCATGGTTTTTAAGGGCAAAGACAAAAACACCGGAAAATTCGTTGCAATTAAAGAAATGAAACTCGACCAAGAAGATGAAGGTGTATCTTCAACAACACTTCGCGAAATATCGATATTGAAGAAGATGGATCACCCAAATATAGTATCCCTAGTCGATACATTCGTACAAGGGACACAATTAACGATTGTTCTCGAATATTTGGATATGAACATCAGAGATTATATGAGAAAACCAGGAAAGATTGATCCAAAACTTGTCAAATCGTATGCTTTCCAGTTACTCGCAGGCACATACTACCTACACACTCACAGAGTCATTCACAGAGATATTAAACCAGATAATCTTCTAATTAACCATGATGGTTATCTCAAGATATGCGATTTTGGCTTATCTCGCTTCTTTACTATTCCGATTCAGCAATATACGGAGAATATTGTTACATTATGGTATCGTCCTCCAGAAATCCTTCTTCACAACCAGATCTACGAAATATCCGCTGATATATGGAGTGTTGGATGCTGCTTAGTTGAAATTGCAACGAAAACTCCACTTTTCCCAGGAGATTCTATTTTGGATCAGGTTCATAGGATATTTAGTGTGTTTGGATCCCCCACCCCAGAAATGTGCGCGTTTTTCAAAGATATTGCAGATGGAATTGTAATAATTCCTACATATCCAGCCAAAAAATTCTCAGATGTTGTGAGAATCGAAGACATTGAGTTTCTAGACTTGATCCAAAAGCTTCTCCACATAGATCCGAGGAAGCGAATCACGGCACTAGAGGCTTTACACCATCCATACTTCAATGATATTCCTTATTCGATGAGGAACAAATTCGTGCCTGGAGTCTTTGACTGATTTCTGTTGTTTTTTGTTTGTAGATATTAAAAGTTTATTTGTTTGATATGCTTTTATAAAGATATCTCATATTTTTCTCTCCCAGAAACTGTTATCGCTGCTGTTTATCAACATTGACTTAGAGCCATAAAAATTATATTTCATACAACAAAAACATTGGACAAGATAGTTTTGGTGGAGCTCAAACCCCCAATCTACAGCTGTATAAGTTGTTTATGGATGTTTCACTTCATAATACTTGGCAAACTCATTAAAAAACTCAAATTATAAATTATAATATTTCTTTTCCGAGAAAATAAGCGACAATGACTTCAATACATTTATATATGTTGCATGGAAGCCTTTCTTCGTTATTTATGATGAGTGGATTTCATAAACTAAAGTCTGAATCTATGAATATGAATTCGAAATTCTTGATACATTTAACTTGATTAGTTGGGATGAGTAATTAATATATGATAGCCAATGAATGAAATATGAACTATATTCATTTGTAAGAAGCTGAATTTTATTTTTTTAAAAAAATATGAATGTAATAAGCGTTATAGATTTATTTAATTTTGTTTTCATAACGCATACATAAAATATCAATGGCAATAAATCAATTTTAATCAAAATGAATTAAAAAACATAATAGAATGAGAGTTCATGTATTTGCAAAGAGGACTTAATCTGAATAGCAGTAATATAATGTAATTATAGTGATTAAACTTGGAATTATTCATGATTTAATTTTGAAAAAATTATTATTTGTCAAAATCGTAAAAAATTATAAATTTAGGCTTACTAAATCGTTGTTTAGATATATATGCAATAAAAAATTATTTGAATGCGATTTTAACAATTATGTTTTATAGGGTCTATGCATCATAAGCAAACAGAAAATCAAGTTTTCCTAAATTTTTAAAAATTTTAAAATGAATAAAGTGAAAATAGTTTTAGTCGGATCTGCCCACACCGGCAAAACATCGATAATCAACAGATACATATACGGCGGCTTCACGCCGCATACGATGCCGAGCACCCAGCCCGCTTTCTTTCAGAAAAAAGTTAATAATGGGACAATAGAAACGCAATTGGAAATATGGGATACGGCCGGTCAAGAGCAGTACCACGCATTATCACCAATGTTCTACAGAGATGCTGATGGAGGCATCGTAGTTTTCGATTTAACAGATTCTAGCAGTTTCGCGAAATCAAAGCAATGGATAAACGAAATTCGTGCAGCACGTGGGGATGCATGTACTATAGTTCTCGTAGGAAACAAATCTGATCTTGGATCAATTAGAACTGTTTCTTTAGAGACCATGCAGAACTTCGCCAAATCTATAGGAGTAGAAGTGTTCGAAACATCAGCTAAAACTGGTGAAAACATCGAACTTTTGTTTACTTCATTAGTAGCACAGATGAACAAAGCAATTAAACAAAATTCCGCATTCGATAATCATCGCATGAGATCAAGTGTTAAGTTTTCTGAAACACAAGTCGAAGAAAAACCATGCTGTTAGTATTTTATGATTTTATTTGTAAAATTGTAATTTTATTCAACTCTAGCTTTATACAACATATATTTACCTCATACCTAATTGAAATATTAAAATTATAGCAATGCCGGACAATTTTTCGAATTATATACAAATTTTCATCAATGATTAATTAATAAAGTGCGTGAAAATTCTATAATTCTAAGGCTTCTAAATAAGGATATAAATATATATTATCTATCTCTATAACAACTATAAATGATAATTTCATTCGATTTTCTGCATAATAATGTCGTATTTTAGAGAGGTGAATTATGCAGTGTAAACATATTATGATAATATATAAGAGAAACTAAATAAATAAGAAAAATATCTTAAATTTTTTGAATAATTCAAAATTAGATGAATAATGAAATATAAAAATATATTAAAATGCTACAATTCTAATAATTCTATATGATCATTAAACTATAGATCCAATTTATCTATAAAAAACTTAAATTACAATTTGAAATATCTTTTCTATGAATGATATATGAAATTTTTAGTGAGTGATGAGATGTAGCATGAAAATAAAGAATATTAATCATAGATATAAGAAAACTAACAAAATATTTAGAAAGAATAAAATCAAAAAGGAGGATTGGAGAGTTCCAATTGCGTCGGCTCTCTATGCTCCATCATCGCCTCTTTGTCTGCCCTTATTACCTGCTTGTAAGAGTCAGATGCTCCGTAAGAAAATGTTTGGTGCCTGAAACTTATCATCTTCGTGAGCCAAGACGAGAAGTTTTGCTTCGATCTTCTAAGGTTGAGGTCATCCTGACTGTATGTATATCTAGGGGTGACGTCGACGCACTCCTTGTCGCTATAAGCGATTGCCCAGTTGATTTGCCTGCCCCAGCCACACTCGTAAACTAATGGCGAGTCAACTAAGTTCGCGTAAGGGTCTACACTGACGTAACGCTTGAGTTTGGGGATGTACACTTCAAGTAGGTGATTGGAAGCGTCAATGAGAACGAATCTGAACTGAAATCCGCAATATTTGAAAATTGAGGCTAAACCGAGCACTGCTTCTGGTTCTTTGCCGAATTTGGTTTTGAGGATAGCGCATGGATGAGTAAATCGAGCCAAACGCGTGCCTGCGCCGCATGCATGACATTTGTAAAATTCTGCACCGATTGGGTGGCCAGGAATCTCATCATGTATAATAGGTACGGGTCCAACAAACACTGTTGAGCCTCCACAGGCATGACAAGCTGGAGCTTTTATTCTTTGGAAATATTGTGTGGAAAACCAGCTTGTTATCTGTTTTACTTTCTCAAGAGGCTCTAAATTTTCGAATTGTGCGCGTGGAAAGATTGATTCAACGAGTTTTGCGACGTCTGGTTCATTAATATGCTTAATTATTGTACTTTGTCTATTGATTTCGTTCAATATATAGAGTCCTTCCTGTGGTGCTTGTAATGACTCTGCTACTAAGTTCGGAAAATAAGAATTTAAATAAGTATCAATTGTTTTGAAGTCTTTTTTTGAAACAAATATGATAATCGGCTTTTCTTTGTTGATTCCAATTGATCCAATAGGAACTGGAACAATTGGATGTGTTTTAAAATGCCAGATAATATAATCCGAACTGGGGCCAGTCATGCCAAGTGTAGACTTGAGTTCCTCGAAAATCATGACAATTGGGATGTCTAAGCTCAATGTTGCATCAATGGCGCGTTTATTATACGAAAAAAGTAGTTTTGCCTGATGCATAATTGACACTTTTTAAACATAAAACAGGGGTAAAATATATATAATTGGGGTGAATCAATATATAATTGGGGTGAATATTTACCATTTTGATATATTTCCATGCCAATGATTATCTAAACAATATGTATCATCATAACTGTTCTGTACCGAAATGCGGAACGAAAAGTAACAGGTTTACATGTTAGATTTGACATGTAAAGTATTCAAAAGTGACACTTTAGACAGGGAGTGCATCTATTTCTGTCACTTTTGCAAAAGATTTTTATGCTGGATTGTGAAATGAAAAACTAAATTTTTGAGATAAAGAGTTTCAAGAAATATAAGAAGATGTTACCAGCATCAGACATTGCGCCTGAAGAAAG